>CM076572.1:1452644162-1452920766 GCA_034641835.2 Pinus albicaulis | reverse complement strand
CTCCATTTCCATCAATGAAAATATTTCCAAAAACTTTTACATCAACATTATGTCGTTTTACAAGTGTAACATGACTTAATTTACATGACTCTAATTATCTTCATGAAAAGACTAAAAAATAATAAAGACATGAAGAAGAATTATTTGACCTATAATAAAATATTCTTTCTCATGAAACCCATGATGCAAGTATTACAATAAATACATTTTATTATCTTTGTCTCTTCATTACATAAAATTATAATTACATGTCATTATGAATACCAAACCTAGTTACACATTTCAACACTCCCTCTTAACTAGGGAGGTATTCATAATGGTACTTGGTCATTCTCAATATGAAGAATCTCATAAGAAGAATCAAATTGTTAATCCCATATGTATAACATCATATCAACTGACATTGTCATAGTGAAATTCCTTAACTACCAACTCCATCTCTCTATGAGATATTGAGCTCCAAAACTGGCGAGACCAATGATTAATAGACACCTTCATCATTGTCTCTCTTGGAACATACCCCACCTAGGTTCACTCAAAGTGTGTTCAGGACTATTATTATCTTGGATTCCCAGTCCTCTAAGAATATCGGTCCTTCCATGACTACTCTTCTCTTGGATTCCCTAATACATCCTCAAAGAGTATCAGATGCCAAATGATTACCCAATCCTCCATTCTGTCTTCCAGTTGAAGACCAAAATGATGTGTCTATCTCTCCCTCTCAACTAGGGAGGACATATTCCACCAAGGAATGTGCCCATTCCTATACAAGTAATGTATCTAAGCTCCCTCTTGGATTAGGAATTACCAATTTTCTTCCAAGTAAGAAACTTAAAATTAGGACCCTCTTAATCAGGGACCTGCAACAACTTTTCAGGAAAATTATGTGACATCCAGCTGCACTGAATAACTCCTTCCTTCGATGTCATGAATTTATTATTTGTTGAGGAGTCTTCATCTTTGGGATCTCTTCATAGGGCATAAATCATCCATCAATTTCATTCACGAGCCATGTCATCGTTTTATCAGAGAATGATACAACAATACTCTCATATGGTCTAGCTTCATGTCATGATGCTATCCCCAAACCATATCTCTTTCAAGTATATTTCATCCTTTCATTTGGTTATCAATGGTGAAAGATATATAATTCCCTTTGGAAGCCCTACATAAGCTCATCCAAATATTATTCAATTATAAATATGAATACTTAAATAAAAAATTAACTTAGTGATGATCTTACATCATGACATCTTCTTGTAGGTATCAACATCCTTCATACATATTGGCACATCCCCTAAATATATGTACTGTCAAGGGTCTCCATATTTTTCAAACTTCTATCAAAGTCTATATATCTTCCCAGAAGATTTCCTAGTCAAGTCTTCTTGGTTTCCTTGGATGTTGGCTGCCTTTTACAATGGTTGCACTTCTCACAAATTTTTCCTTTCTTTCTTCACACAATTTTATTTCATTCCCAGGAGCTTCCAATATATAGTTCCTTAATTGTATACAACCACATCATACTCTATATGAGGACATATTATGTTTATTTCATCTAGTGTGAATCATTTCTTTTGGAAACCTGTGCATAAGAGGAGATTATGTTTTCCTTTGATCATACTTCTAAAGATATAAGTATACTACCTACAACCATATGACATGAATACAATATATCCAGTGTAAGCATATATACATACCTCATTTTTCTCTTTGAGCCATCTAAAAATTTTCTGCAGCAGTTCTCCTTAGAATGAAAATTTTCATTCCCTTGACCTGCTTCATCAATATGTCATCATATCCCAATCCCAAAATTCTGCAAGTTAAAATTATCGATGAAACCTTTTTCTTTCTTTACAAAAAAATGAATTCAAAGAGGATTCCATTAGAAAAATATCAACGCAAGTTTCGATATAGATTAATGAATGATCAACCTTAATCTAGATGACTGTCTTTTATAAATGTTATTTCCAGTGAGGTTCCCAGGAGCCACTTATTTCATAGCATTATTCTTACATAAATTTGCTTTAGACATCCTCCTCTGACAAGTGATCCTCCTTTAATGCTTCTATCATGATGCCAATTATAATGTGATGCATATATCTAATTTACAAAACTTCCTATATTACTATTTTACAACCAATAGATACCTCTTAAAGAAGAAGATGATCTCAATCATAGTAGAGATCTCTCACTTCTTCTTTCTTAGGCTTCTTTGACTCAGGTTCTTCTATTTCTTCATCTATATGGGCTTCTTCCTTTTTCCTCTTCTCCTTATTAGATTTAGGACAATATCTTTTAGAGTTCCCAAGTTCATTACATCCATAACATCTTATCTTATACATGTTTATGCTTTTCTTCTAAGGACCAAATTTATCAAATCTTCCCTTTGAAATGGTAGTATAGGCATGATTTTATTCATTTGATCTTGTATCAAAATTTTCTTTTAACCCGGTATCTTCTATCTTACATAGAGACCATAGATCTTTGAATGGTGTTGCTTCTTTCTTCCCATAGATACTTGAAGTGAAGTTTCCCCATCCCTCCGATAGAGCATTTAGTACCACTGTAGTCATTTCTCTATCAGACATTACTTCTCCCAATTCCTCCAGTTGATCTTGTATTCCAGAAATCTTCATAAAATATGAAGTGATTCCTTCCTCTCTTGATAACTTCAACTTTTATAGTTCCTGTCTCAAAGATATTACTTCTCCTTCAATACTCACAAAGAAAAGCTCCACCAATTTTTCATATATTTCTTTTGAAGTTTCTAGTTTTGATACATATAGGATGAGAGAGTCCTTTATGGATTCTATAAGAATCCTCTAGGTTCTTATGTCTCCCTTAATGTATTTTGAATATGCTTGACTATCTTCTTCTGAAGGCAGGGTTATAGACCCTTTAGTGTGACCGATGACTTCATTTTCAATCAAATTCATATTTGTCCTTTTCTTCCATGCAAGAAAGTTTGAAGACCCAGACAAATTTTTTCTTTCCTTGCAAAAAGTCATTTTGAAAGATTTAAATTAATTCATAAATATATTTACTTGATGTGGATGATTTTCTTCCTTTATCAGCTTCTTCTTTGATGATGATGTAGATAGTGGAAGATGATCCCTCTTAGATAGACTTCTTTAAGAGTGGTGTAAAGAGGTATATCACCTTGGATCCTTGATGATGATGCTGATCAAGGATGGATTGATGATGGAGTTTTCAAGATTGTTCTTTGATGATGTCTTCAATGTTGTTTCGGATTCCAACGCGATATAGATTTAGAATCTTTGAAGATAACTATCTCCTTCTTGATCTTGATTTTTCCCTTGAAAGGACCTTGACGTTTAAGTCCTTAAACTTTGAGTGAGGTATTGGTTTATTGAGATAGCTTGAGGGTTTAACGAACTCCTTGTAGACTACTTCTTGAATAATGATCTTCCTTTTTACATCTAGGGTTTGAATCTTCACTATATATTATTCTTCAATTTAGATCCTTCACTTTGATTTGATGCCTTCTAGAAAAATGATACTTGATGTCCCCTTTGAGGCTTGATCCTTGTGTGTCTTCTTGCTAAACTTACCTTTCTTGTCTATAACACCTTAGCTCTGATACCATGTTGAGAAATTAGGGATTTTATTACAATTTCTCTTCTTGATAATTACTTGTGACTTAATTTATGCTTATTTCACTTGTATATTGTATTTGTTAGATTATTATGTTCTTCATCAAGTCAATTATCAAATGCACAAGAGACACAAAATTTAGGCTTGCAAGCCAGGGCCAAAACCTCTCACTCTTTCAGAGGAAAACTCAATCAAAATTCTTCTTATAGACCTTCAATTGATGAGTACCAATACCATGAAAAAGAACCTTGATGCAAGTATACCTCCAAAGACCCTTGTCACTATTCCTTTCTTCTCTTCTCGGATTCTTAAGTTGATCCTTCCTTTCTGAACTGCACTGCACCAACACTAGGGAAGCTCGGTCCCTATTCTAACAGCCCTAAATAATGTGCTTCTTTCATGGCCACCTAGAGAATTATCCTAGGCCTTTGTTTCTACACCCTTGATGCCCTAGACCGAGATCTTCTTTCTTGCTGTAATATCTATCCTTCATGCTATGTATAAATTCGGCCCCTTTCTAAGATATTTGAGATATAGTGACCCAAGATCAAGGCTTGTATTTCCTCTCCTTTGCACATCTTGCAGTATTATTTCCTTCGTTGTCTTGTCTTATTTCTTGGCACCACTAGTAGACTCTTCATTTGCACTTATTGTAGACCCGAACCTTGCTGTGATAACCTTCGGCCTATTTGAATAATGCGAGGCAAAACTGACCAAAAACAGAGGTGAATATACCTCCTCTTTCCTTCGCAAATGAGCCTCCTAATTTCACACTAAATGCAGACCCATAACTCGCACTTAGTCGCAAACCTTGTCCGAATTGGTGTCTCCATAATGAGGCCGCAAATCCTTTATATATAGGGACTGTCTCTCTTCTCTAGGATGACATGATCACTTGAGGGTAAGCCGACTTTACCAAGGAATATATTTGTCATGATTTAAGAAGATTTCAAGAGGCCTAGTGACAAGGTCTTGGAGTATACTTTTACATCAACAATATGTCCTTTTACAAGTGTAAGATGACTTCATTTACATGACTCTAATTATCTTTATGACAAGACAACAAAATCCTAAAGACACCAAGAAGAATTATTTGAGCTATAATAAAATATTCTTGTTCATGAAACCTATGATGCAAGTATTACAATAAATACTTTTTATTATTTTTGTCTCTTCATTACATAAAATCATAATTACATGTGATTATGAAGACCGAACCTAGTTACACTTTTCAACACTCCCTCTTAACTAGGGAGGTATTCATAATGGTACTTGGTCATTCTCAATCTGAAGAATCTCATAAGAAGAATCAAATTGGTAATCCCATATGTATAGCATCATATCAACCAACATTGTCATAGTGCAAGGCCTTGACTAACAACTCCATCTCTCTACTATATCTTGAGCTCCAATGCTGGCGAGACCAATGATTAATAAACACCTTCATCATTGTCTCTCTTGGGACATACCCCACCCAGGTTCACTCAGAGTATCTCCGGGAATATTCTTATCTTGGATTCCCAGTCCTCAAAGAATATTGGTCCTTCCACAACTACTCTTGTCATGGATTCCATAATACATATTCAAAGAGTATGGGATGCCAGATGATTACCCAATCCTCCATTCTGTCTTCTAGGTGAAGACCAGAATGATGTGTCTATCTCTCCCTATAAAATAGGGAAGGCATATTCCACCAAGGAATGTACTCATTCCTATACATGGAATGTACCTAAGCTCCCTCTCGGCTTATGAATTACCAAATTTCTTCCAAGTAAGAAACTAGAAATCAAGCTCCCTCTTAATTAGGGACCTGCAACAGCTTTTTAGGAAAATAATGGGACATCCAGCTGCTCTGAAGAAATCCTTCCTTCGATGTCATGAATTTATTCTTTTTTGAGGATTCTTCATCTTTGGGTTTTCTTCATAGGGAATATATCATCCGTCGCTTTCATTCATGAGTCAAGTCATCATTCCATCGAAGGGTGATACAACAATCTTCTCATATGGACTAGCTTCATGTCATGCTGCTATCTCCCAACCATATCTCTTTCAAGGATATTTCATCCTTTCATATGGTTTCCAATGGTGGAAGATATATACTTCCCTTTGGCAACCCTGCATAAGCTCATCCAGATAATATTCAATTATAAATATGAATACTTAAATAAAAAATTACCTTAGTGATGATATTACATCATGACATCTTCTTGTAGGTATCAAAATCCTTCATACATATCGACACATCTCCTAAAGATATGTATTGTAAAGGGTCTCCATATTTTTCAGACTTCTATCAAAATCTACATATCTTCCTAGGAGATTTCCTAGTCAAGTCTTCTTGGTTTCCTTGGATGTTAATTGCCTTTTACCATGTTTTCACTTCTCACGATCTATTCCTTCTTTTCTTCACACAATTTTATTTTATTCCCAAGAGATTCCAATATATGGTTCCTTAATTGTATACAACCACCTCATACTCTATATGAGTATATATTATGTTGATTTCATCTAGTGTGGATCATGTATTTTGGAAACTCGTGCATCACAGGAGATTCTCTTTTCCTTTGATCATATTTATCAAGATAGAAGTATACTACCTGCAACCATATGACATGAATTCAAGATATCCAGTGTAAGAATATATACATACCTCATCTTTTCTCTTTGATCCATCTAAATTTTTTTTGCAACAATTTTCCTTAGAATGAAAGTTTCATTCCCTTGACCTGCTTCATCAATATGTCATCATATCCCAATCCCAAAGTTATGCAAGTTAGAATTCTTGATGAAACCTTTTTCTTTCTTTATAAAACAATGAATTCAAAGAGGATTCCAGTAGAAAAATATCAACACCTATTTCCATATTGAATAATGAATGATGAACCTTGATCTAGATGATTGTCTTTTATAAATGTTATTTCCAGTTAGGTTCCGAGGATCCACTTATTACATAGCATGACTGTTACAAAAATTTGTTTCAAATATCCTCCTATGACAAGTTCTCATTCAATGCTTCTATCATGGTGTCAATTCTAATGTGATGCATCTATCTAATTCACAAAGCTTCCTATATTACTATTTTACAACCAACAAATACCTCTTAAAGAAGAAGATGACCTTAATCATAGTAGAGAACTCTCACTTCTTCTTTCTTAGGCTTATTTAACTCAAGTTCTTCCATTTATTCAACGATATGGGCTTCTTCCTTTTTCCTCTTTTCCTTATTAGATTTAGAAAAATCTATTTTATAGTGCCCAAGTTCATTACATCCACAACATCTTATCTTATCCATGTTTCTTCTTTTCTTATGAGGACCAAATTTATCAAATCTTCCCTTTGACATGGCAGCATGGTCATGATTTTCTTCATTTGAACCTGTATCAACTTTTGATTTTAAATTGGTCTCTTCTATCTTACATAGATACCATAGATATTGGAATGGTGTTGCTTATTTCTTCCCATAGATAGTTGAAGTGAAGTTTCCCCATCCCTCCGGTAGAGCATTTAGTACCATTGTAGTCATTTCTCTATCAGACATTACTTCTCCCAATCCCTATAGTTGACAACTTCAACTTGTATAGTTCTTGTCTTAGAGATATTACTTCTCCTGCAATACTCACCTAGAACAAATCCACCAATTTGTCATATATTTATTTTAAAGTTTCTAGTTTTGATACATACGAGATGAGAGAGTCCTTTATGGATTCTATAAGAATCCTCTGGGCTCTTATGTCTCCCTTCATGTATTTTGCATATGCTTGAGTATCTTATTTTGAAGGTAGGGTTACATACCCTTTAATGTGATCCATGACTTCATTTTCAATCAAATTCAGATATGTCCTTTTCTTCCATGCAAGAAAGTTTGAAGACCCAGACAATTTGTTGATTTCCTTGCAAAAATTCATTTTGACAGATTCAGATGAAGTTATAACAATAATTAACTGATGTGGATGCTTTTCTTCCTTTATAACTTCTTCTTTGATGATGATGTAGATAGTGGAAGATTCTCCCTCTTAAATAGACTTATTTAAGAGTAGTGTAAATAGGTAGATCACCTTGGATCCTTGATGATGACGATGATCAAGGATGGCTTGATGATGGTTTTTGCAAGATTGTAATTTGATGATGTCTTCAATGTTGTCTTGGCTTCTAACATGAGATAGATTTAGAATATTTGAAGATAACTATCTCCTTCTTGATCTTCCTTTTTCCCTTGAAAGGAACTTGATGTATAAGTCCTTAAACTTTGAGTGAGGTCTTCTTTTCTTGAGATGGCTTGATGGTTTCACCAACTCCTTGCAGACTACTTCTTGAATAATGATCTTCCTTCTTAGATCAAGGGTTTGACTCTTCACTGTAGATCCTTCTTCAATGTATACCCTTCACTTTGCTTTGATGCCTTCTAGAAAACTGATCCTTGATGTTTCCTTTGAAGCTTGATCCTTTTGTGTCTTCTTGCTAGACTTCCCTTTCCTGTCTGCATCACCTTAGCTCTGATACCATTTTGAGAAATTAGGGATTTTATTACAATTTTTCTTCTTGATAATTACTTGTGATTTACTTTATGCTTCTTTCACTTAGATCATCAAATGCACAAGAAACACAAAATTTAGGCTTGCAAGCCAGGGTGAAAACCTCTCACTCTTTGAGTAGAAAACCCAATCAAAATTCTTCTTATATACCTTTAATTGACAGGTACCAAGACCATGACAAATACCCTTGATGCAAGTATACCTCCAAAGAACCTTGTCACTATTCCCTGATGCTCTTCTCATATTCTTAAGTTTTTCCTTCCTTTCTGCACTACACTACACCAGCACTAGGGAAGCTCAGTCCCTAGTCTAGTAACCCTAAATAATGTGCTCCTTTACTACCCTCATTTTATCTAGCCTCGGCCTCCTATATACTTCTCCTCGGCCTTATTTTCTACACCCTTGATGCCCTAGACCGAGATCTTATTTCTTGCTGTAATATCCCTCCTTGATTTTATGCATACCTTCAACCCCTTTCTGATATATCCTAGATATAGTGACCCAAGACTGAGGCTTGTATTTCCTCTCCTTCACACACCTTGCAATCTTCTTTCCTTCACTGTATTGTCTTCTTTCTCCGCACCACTAGTAGACTCTTCCTTCACACTTATTGCAGACCTGGACCTTACTGTGATAGCCTTCGGCCTATCTGAATAATGTGAGGTAAGACTGACCCAAAACAGAGGTGAATATAATTCCTCTTTCCTTCGCAAATGAGCCTCCTAATTTCGCACTAATTTCAAACCCTTAACTCACACTTAGTTGCATACCTTGTCTGAATTGGTGTCTCCATAATGAGGCCACAAATCCTTTATATATATGGATTGTCTCTCTACTCTAGGACGACATGATTAATTAAGGGTATGTCGACTTTACCAAGGAAGATATTTGTCACGATTTAAGCTGGCTTCAAGAGGCCTAGTGACAAGATCTTGGAGTATACTTTTACATCAACAATATGTCCTTTTACAAGTGTAACATGACTTGATTTACATGGCTCTAATTATATTTATGATAAGACAATAAAATCCTAAATACGTCAAGAAGAAGTCTTTGACCTATAATAAAATATTCTTTCTCATGAAACCCATGATGCAAGTATTACAATAAATCCATTTTATTATCTTTGTCTCTTCATTACATAAAATCATAATTACATGTCATTATGAAGACCGAACCTAGTTACACTTTTCAAAAATATGTTATAGAAAACCCTAATTTTCCAAATTGAAATCAATAGCCACGACACTATACTTTGTAGCCAAATATCCAAGTAGCAAGATCTTGTTCATAACAATAAGCTTTATGCCAACCTTAGCAGTTCTACTATGCTACTACTCAAATTATCAAACCCTAGCAACATAAAATATGTCAAGTCCATTGTTATACACATTGTCACAACACATCAATAATATTTCCATGTCTTCAACAAGGCCTACCTATAAGTTGCGGTCACAATGCTTCTTCAGGTTTTCAATTTGGCTCCAAAATGAACCAAGAAATCCTCAAAACCATATATGAACACAAAATTAAATTAAATTTTCTACAAAACGAACCTTTCAAGTTGCATTCTACAAAATGACTAACTTCTGTCACTGATCTACAAAATGGACACTCCCAACGATTCAATTATTCGACAATATGTAAAAATAAAAAATAATTATGGCCTTATGAGAGGAATAGGTTCAAACTTGGGTCTTATATACCGCACAAATTTTTTATTAACCATGCTATGCAACAATGATTATCGAAGCATCTCTTGGGAATCGAACTTAAGACTTCATCTTGCCGACCACAATCAACTAGTAATTTTGTTAGGCATCGTTGCTTGTTACAACATTATATTTATTATGTGCACTGATTTGAGAATCAAGGATCCAAACTGTGTCACTATTCTATACATATGATATTAGGCTCGAGAACATATTAATGAAGAAATAAATTCATACATAACTAAATTTAAACTTAAACAAACACACACAAGTGAATATGCAATTATTTGTGTGGTAAAACCTTGACAAGTTGTCAAGGAAACCTCCATGGGGCAAGGGATTGGAAACTCTTATTAATAAAGAATTATTCTCCATGGTTACAAGCCTCTCAGGCCATCCCAATTAATATGAGCTACTTCATTACATAATTGCTTCTTCATTATACAAACCGACTGACCGGTAAATTACAATAATTACATGATTAGTTGTCACATTTCAACAAACTCCACCTTGAAAAAAAATTTCCTAATCCCTTGCCCATGCCCATTCATCATCTCTTCTGCAAGCTAAGAGAAGAAAAACACCATCGCAAATTCTCTACTGTAACTGGCTTCATGAATATATCTATAGAATTCTCCTGTGTATGAACTTTCTTGAGAGCTACCTTGCCGCCATAAATCACATGTCTCACAAAGTGATACCTTACATCAAGGTGCTTGGTCTTGATGTGATAAGCTGGATTTGTAGCCAAATGAATAATACTCTGACTATCACATAACACATTCACTTTATCCTGCGTCCTTCCAATCTCATCAAGCAAACCTTTTAACCAAATTGCTTCTTTACAGGCATCTGAAGCAACTATATATTTTGCTTTAGTAGTGGACAGAGCAATTGTCTCTTGAAGCTTTGACATTCAACTGATTGCTCCACTTGCAAGAGTAAAAACATAACTTGTAGTAGACCTCTTTTTTTCCAAATCACCTGCATAATGATCAGGAGCTCAAGTCAAAGCTATGGAAAAATCTCAAAATTGAAAGTGCTCAAAATCACTTGGAATCTGAGCGACCGGATAGGCCTCGGTGATACAATCCCAATGCCATGAACAACACTCAAATCCGACTTCGCATGTAAAAGTTATGAAGGTTTGAAGTTTAAAATTTCCTTCAAAAACTAAGTTTGACCAAGTTTGACTTTCAATTTGAAAAATTTAAAAAGGAATATTCCAAGGAATATTCTTCAAAATATTCTCTGGAATATTCCTCAGAATATTCCATTTGGGCCAATCCGATTTTGACACTTGGCAGCGCAGGATTTTTCATTTGGTTGACTTTGAAATTTTTCGACCAATTACGGGCTGCCACGTGGCCCCCTGGTCGGTGCAATGGTGGGCATATAAAATATATTTTTGCAAATTTTGAGTTTGAACCCGAGACCTCCAGATTAACAGCACCAAGACTTACCATTAGCCAACGCATATGAATCTTAATTTATAATGGGCGGAAAACAAAGGGGCCAGCCCCTTAGGGCTAGCTCAACCCCATAAGACCATATTGCCAGGAACCTGAGGGCTTTATACAACCACCAGCGGTTAATGGTTCCGTAATTCTAGCATGTGAACGCGGCATTTTCTAATGGCTAAATTAAATGTTGCCGCCAATTAAGGGCATGGTTCCATCAAATTTGGCGGTAGTGCCAAACTTGGCGCTACTAACTGCAGTCTCTCCACATTTAGTGCAGTTTGTTTAGGCCAAACTGGACAAAATTTGTTTTGAGCATAACTTTTGATAGGCTCAACCTTTTGGAGAAAATTTTTTTTATATTTTGTATCTACTCAGCATTCTGAAGCCATTGAGATAGGTTTCGGAGCCATTGGAGCTGATATTCAGCGTATTTAGCTTCAAAGAAGCTTTTTGAGCCACTAGGGCCATTTTGGGTTTGGAGCTGTGCTAAGCTGTGGTTAAACATTTGAGGTGAACCAAAATTCATTTTCGACTATTTTAAGCATTCCAGAGCCATCAAGATAGGTTCCAGATATAGTAGAGGTGTTCTACAGCCATTTTAGCTTCAGGGAAGCTTTTTAAGCCATCAAGGCCATTTTGGTAATAGAGTTGTATTGGGTTGTACCTCTCTATTTGAGGTGATTCAATGACCATTTTCAGCTATTTTCCACCTTCTGAATCTCATGGAAGAGGTTTCAGAACTGTTTGAAGACTTTTAGAGGCCGAAAACCTTCAGGAGTGTTTTCAGTGCCACTAGGGCCATTTTGGGGTTTGAGTTGTTTTGAGTTGTACCTTTCTGTTTGAGGTGAACCAAATATAATTTTCAGCTAATTCCTACCTTATGAACCTATTGGAAGAGGCTTCATATATGTTTTAGGACTTATATAGCCCAAAAATCTACAGAGTAATTCAAAGAGCCGTCAGGGCCTTATTGCAGAAATCATTGTTTATGGTAATTCTTCACTATTTAATGAATTTGGAAAGGCATTCTTAGCTTTTTCATACCTTCTGAATCAGTGTTTGCATTCATTTTTGTCTATTTAGACACTTTTAAACTTTTATTAGCATTTTGAATCATTTTAATACAAGGGGACAAGCTCATTTTGGGAGTCTTGATCCAGCAGACGTAGCCCAGGAGGGGTGAACTGCTCATCAAACATTTGTGTCATGTTATGTTGAATTTATCTTTCTAAAAAAATATAATTTAATATGTTAAACAGCAAATTAAAATAACTTGCCTTCACACATAAACTCTTATACAACTACCAAAAAACACTTTGTTTCAATTTCAAGACATGATTAACAGTTTGCACATGTCATTTGATGGAATTTGAGTATTTACTTCTAAAAGTTCTAAAGACAGAGTCTGTAAAGGGCCAGGTAGCCTCTGGATCTCATCCTTTTATCAAAGGTGACATATCCAGTAAATGCCCCTATAGTCTATCTCTGGATTAGATCTAAGAAGAAGTTTTATGCAACAAGACTTGGAGAATTTTGCACACATTTCATTAATGGAAATGGATACCTTGCACACATTTTCAAGTACTTCCATTATCAGATCACATAATCAACATCCACATATCTAAAGATTGATCCTTCACGACCATCAAATATGATGCAATGCTCACTTGTGCTTCTCAAATACCGAAGCACCCATTTCACTGCTCACTAATGTTCTTCCTCTGGATTTGCCACGAACCTACTAACAACTCCAACTGCATGTGAAATGTAAGGTCTTGTAGATACCATCGCATAGATTAAGTTTCCTACCACATTTTCATATGGTACATGAGACATATACTTATTTTCTTCATCAGTTATAGGCTTCAAAACCGAAGAAAGCTTAAATTGGGAAGCTAATGGAACATTAACAGGTTCACATTGTTCATACCGAAATTTTCAAGTACTTTATCCACATACTTCTACTGTGATAACAAAATCTTACCATTCTTCCTGTCTCTGTGTATCTCCATGCCCAATAAATGTTTTCCTCTCAAGGATCCTTCATATCAAAAGTCCTAGAGAGTTGAGCCTTTAACCTATTGATTTCTTCCATGCATTTTCTTGCCATAAGCATATCGTCAACATACAAAACCAAGATAATGAATAATCCATTGAAACTTTTGAAGTATACACAATGATCATACTCACTTCTCATAAAATTTTGGCTCACCATGAAGGAGTCAAAATTCTTGTACCATTGCCTGGGCGATTGCCTCAGGCCATACAATGATTTCCTGAGCTTGCAAACTAATCTTTTGCTGTGAACTTGTACAAAACCTTCTAACTATTCCATATATATCTCTTCATCCAAATCACCATGAAGAAAAGTTGTTTTAACATCTAACTCAAGGTCATGTAATGCAGCTTGTGCTAACATAATACGAATAGAAACAAGTTTTACAACTAGTGAAAAGATATCATGAAATTCAATACCTTCAACCTGAGAGTATCCTTTTGCAACCAACCTCGCCTTACACCTATCGATACTTCCATAAAATTTCATTTTCAACTTGAAGACCCATTTTCACCCAACAAAAATTCTCCCTTAAAGAAGTTCTACAAGATCCCAGGTATTGTTCTTGGTTAAGGAATCCATTTCTTCTGCCATAGCCTTCTTCCATTTCTCACTATCCGCATCATCCACTGATTCCTGATAACAAGAAGGTTCCCCATCTTCAGTAATCAACGCAAAATATGAAGCATAATCTGCATATCTTTTGGGTGTTCTTATTTCCCTTGTAGTCCTTATTAGATTGACTGGTTGTTGAATTGGTTCTGGAACCTCTACAATTTCCTTTGCTTCTTCACCTTTTTCTTCAAAAGTCTCTCCTTCCTTTTGAATTTATGGAAAAGGTTTAGTCTTCAATTGAATTTATTGATTTGGCGATACATGTTCCTATTCAAAATTTTCAACATCTGATTTTAGGAAAGAAGATTCATCAAATGTTACATCTCTACTAATGACTATCTTTCGTGAAGAAGGATCCCACAACCTATATTCTTTAACTACATAATCATACCCAACAAAGACAAAACATTTCGATTTTGGATTTAACTTTGAATGATGATTCTTAGGAATAAGAGCATAGGCATCACAACCAAAAATATTTAAATGTGAATAATCACAAGACTAACCTGTCCAAAATTCTTCAATAATTTTGCAATTTATGGCAACAAAAGGTGATTTATTAACTAAATAACAAGCAGTAGATACTACTTTTTCCCACAAATCCTTTTGCAGGTTAGCATTTGATATAAATATGGGCAAACTAGTTATTGCTATGATAGCTCCCTCATCAATATTAACAATGTGTGTTTAGGATCGTCTCAAGTTAACCATTTATGAAGGCGTTTATGTATCTTTGATGATAAAATTATGAGTTAATTAGTTTTTAAAAACTCATGTACAACAAATTAAATGCAAAGAAATAATACACAACAATCACATTACACATTGGATGATAATGGAGTTCAGCCCTCCTGGGCTACATCTCCATGGACCTGCTTCAACTAGCTAGGCCCTCTTGGGATTAAGAGTCAAATGTATGATTATAAGCACCTGTAGTGCTCCAATGGATTTTCAACTTGCTCCATTGGCTTCAGAAGACCCAAATGCCCCTAAAATAACTATTCAATCTCCGAAATTGGTTTTCAGCTGATCTAGTCTTGACCTCCCATCCTGGTGGCCATGGGTTTGTTTAATCTCCAAAGTGACAAAAACACTTTCAGAAGTGCTCCAATGCCTTTGAAAAATGTAACAATGTGTTCAGAGAATCAAATACATCTAAAAATGACTCTTCTTGAGCCAATATTGGTCTTTAGCTGATCTAGACATGGCCTTCCCTCTTGTTGGCTCTAAGCTTCAAAATTATTCAAAGTGACAAAAACACCTGTATAATTTCTCCTCTGGCTCTGAAATATGTTCCAATGGATTCATAGCATGCCAATTTTATATTAATGGCTATTCCTGAGCCAAAATTGGTCTAAAATTGCTCAAGATATGGTCCATTAAAATTTCCCCTAGATTCCTCCTCCAAATCTGGAGAAGTCTCTAGTTAGCTCTGCCAAACTTGGAAAATCCACCGAAATTGGAGGTGCTGCCAAAAAATCTGTGGTATTCATATAAGGTTAATTAGTGCTAAGTGGCACTTAATGGCAAATAAGACGCACACTAAGCACTTTTAGTGTGGTGCTTGGTGCGAGGTCATGTGAAAAGGGTCATATGGGAGGAGGGTTGGCCCCCTCCTTGCCGCCATCGAAGTCGCAATATGAAATCAAATAGAACTTTGTGGCCAACTCTTCACAAGTTCTGTCTGCGGCCCATTAGTATGGCGTGCGGTTATGTGGAGGGAGGTCAAGGGTTCGACCTAGACCTCCGCTCCTTCGCATAGATGTTTTGCCACGATATTAAATGCGCTCCAAACCTTTGTTAATTGGACCTTGCATTGGACTTTGCAATATATTCCTCGCACTATGGTTCCATATGCCACCATAATATGTAACATTCACCCATAGTTTGAAATCTTGTGAAGTAAATACGGCTATAAGGTTTGAGCGGTTTTGGGACCTTGGAGTTAAAGTAATGAAACTATAAATAAGGAATTTAATAATAATAAAGTTTGAAAATTAATAATATATATATATATATATATATATATATATATATATATATATATATATATATATATATATATATATATATATATATATATATATATATATAAGACGCACACTAAGCACTTTTAGTGTGGCGCTTGGTGCGAGGTCATGTGAAAAGGGTCATATGGGAGGAGGGCTGGCCCCCTCCTTGCCGCCATCGAAGTCGCAATATGAAATCAAATAGAAATTTGTGGCCAACTCTTCACAAGTTCTGTCTGCGGCCCATTAGTAGGGCGTGCAGTTATGTGGAGGGAGGTCAAGGGTTCGACCTCAACCTCTGCTCCTTCGCATAGATGTTTTGCCACGATATTAAATGCGCTCCAAACCTTTGTTAACTTGACCTTGCATTGGACTTTGCAATATATTCCTCAAACTATGGTTCCATATGCCACCATAATATGTAACATTCACCCATAGTTTGAATACGCCAAATGCATGCAGGCTATAAGGTTTGAGCTAGTTTTTCGAACCTTGGGTTAAATGAAATATACATGGAATTTAATAATAATAAGGTTTGAAATTTAATAAAATATATATATATATATAAACCATATAATATATTATAAATATATAATTTTATATTATTATATATAAATTTATATTATATATATTATATTATATAATATATATATATATATATATATATATATATATATATATATATATATATATAAAAAATATAATATATTATAAATATATAAATTTATTCCAACCTTAATAAAAATAATAATTTCCAATACATAAAAATTCATGAACCCAAATTCAACCTTGGAGGACATTGGGAAATTTCACCTTCTTAAACCAAACTAGCGAATCCGGTTGTGGAACTTGTCACAATTCCACTGGGAAAAAGTTGAAGAATATCCCCTACATGTTGACTGAGCTTCCATGTCATCAACCTATACCTGTTCTGCAATTTTTTTTTTTAAATTTGCTTGTTCTGGACAATGATCAACAGACTATAACTTCTTCATCCAAACTCGGTTTTCGACGAAAAAAGTTGCATTGGATTCTTGGCAATGAGCCGGTCACTGTTGTTCTAGTTTGGTGTAATTCTGAGCACTTTGAATTTTAAGAAAATTTTTGCCCCTAATCCAGATTCCGATCACTCCTTCCCACTGACATGCTTTTGGACCCAAAAAAGTTGGTTATCTCATGAGAGCTGAATACTCTTCTATTTCTCAAGTTCTATCATCTTGATTCTTCTTCGAAAAATCGCCATGACAACCACTTGGGTTTACTGACATGCCTTGCCTTGCAAATGGCTTGGCTCTTAACCCAATATTCTCCTTTTGCTACTGACCCAATCCAACACTTGTTGGCTACTTGTTGACTGATATAACACTTTTCTATACCAAATTGATTCCTCGGTGTTTAGAAAACAAACTGATTTCCTTCCCACTGAGAATCATGTTCCTCCTTTCCACAAACATGCATTCGATGCAAGCTTCTCCTTGGAAACCACTTTTCCAAATTAAGCCCATCTGAGTGAACTACAACAATGAGTTCCAACATCAGTAATAATAAGAAAAGAAATGACCATTCTTTTACTTTCACAATTCCAAATTCCACATCTCGAAAAATGCATTTGCCATCTCCTTCTCTTCTTAGCGTCAACACATAAAATGGTCTACAATGGCTGCAAACGTTTTTTTGACATCTTGTCACAAACACAACCATCAATCTGAAAAACACATCATGCAAGAAACATAACTTGACGACATATCATTTTTCTCCTTCAAAGCAACAAAATTCACATCATGTGAACATCGCCATGTACTCTTACATCTTGGTGTAACAACTCATCGACCAAACACAAGTCGACAAAACACACCTCTTCAAACGACTCACTCTCAAGTCAAGCATAAGCATGTGTAATAATTTGACGATTATTTTCCCAAAACAAAATGAATTTCACATTTCATGAAACACTTCGTCAACATCTCATTTTCATCTTTGGAGACCAAATCAACTCTTCCAAGTCGATATGACATGCATGTAACACACAATCGACCAACACAAGTCAACACTAATGCATGTGCAAATGATAAAAACTCTCAAGTTGAAAACATACATGTTAAACGAAGCAATCGACCAACACAAGTCAATTACTCATGCATGTTCAAGCACAATGAAACCATCAAAATTCCACTATTCATACACACAAACTGTCATGCATCTATACAATTCTTTAACTCTCTCACAAGTACAATCATAAGTACAAGAACCCCATTCATATGTACATGTACTTAAAGAACTGAAATGAACAAATTTTGCTGCAATAAAGTGAGTCAACATACTCCACTTTCAATCACCTTCCTAGCATAAACATGCAACATGCAATGTAAAAGAACAAGCCATTTCAGTGGCAGTTCTTTTAGTTGCACTTCATCATGTGAATCATCCTGACCCACATCAATTATGGAATATTCTTTTCCATTCTTTCCATTCGCTTTCTCCACCTTCTTCAAATGTCGTGGATGACTTGTTGGATACAGAGTCCAACACTTGTCTACAAGATGACCTTGCTTATGGCAATGAGTGCAAAACAATTGCATCTTCTTTTCAACATGGTTTCCATTATCCAATGGACCTTTGAATTTTTTCCTCATTTGCTTTGAAAGTTTCATGTGCATGGTTATATTCTTTCAACATCTTGAAACATTATGGTAATCCAAACCACAAAAGGAACATGCAAACTTTATCTAGATCTTATGTGAGAATTTTCCATGTTTATCATAACCAAAAGAAACTTGATTAAAAGCATATTTATACCTTGAACTTTCAGCTTTGTCTCCTCCTTGATGAGGTGAATTTGATGAGGTAGTGGCTCTATTCGGAATACCAACAATGCATTCAATAAATTTAGAGATTCAACATCCTCTTGTTCACCATTCTCATTAGATTCATTCTTATGAGCACCTTCTTGCAAAGTGGGTGTAAAACTTTTTCATTCCTCATGAATACAATATTCAAAATCTTGAGGTAACGAGCATGAAATGAAAGTCCTACTTGGAACACCTTCATGTGCCTCCTTGGCTCTAGAGCTTTCTCCATCATGTTTTCCACAACCAAGACCCAAATACTTAGGCCTTTCCTCTGTTGTAGTATAATTTGACTCAGCTAAAAGTTAAGAGAGGTCCTGAGAAATTCAAGGTGTTGAGGAAAATTTGTTAGAATTTCAAGAAGACCTGCAATATGCTCAGAAGGATAACCACAAGCGCAACAAGGATTCATCATCACATGTGCACTAGAACCAAAGTCAGGGAAGCAGCAGTAGCATTGGAAGTGCAATCTAAGCCAGAGGAGCAATAAAGAAGGAAAGTGTGCAGCAAGGGTCAAGTCGAGCTTATTCGTGTGCAAAACAATTCACGAGTCGGGATGATTGATGCACTCAGAACATCGCACACAGGTCAGGGTCAAGTCATGCAAATGTATGTGCAAAACGATGTTTGGAGGCTTTACCGCAATCGCATGTGGAAGGCTTGATCACATATCACAAATCATAATCGCAAGCTCAAGAGGAAAGGCGCTAAGGAACATGTTATAAAGGCCGAAATGTGAAGTGCGGTAAAGTTTCATATCGCCGATTGCGATTTGCGATCGGCCCCACCTCCACTTGTCACGTCATCCTTACCGTTATCGCACATCGCACGTCGCAAGTTTAGGAGGAAAGGCGCTAAAGAACGTGTTAAGAATGTTGATATGCAAAATGCAATACAAAGACCAGATGCAATATAGTTCGAAGCTCGAATCTGAAGTATTTAAATTTCAGTCGTGGGACTCTCGCACATCGCACATCGCGCATCGCAAGCTCAAGAGGAAAGGTGCTAAGGAACAAGGTTGAATCGCCGAAGTGCGAAGTGCGATAATGAAGCAGACGTGATGGAAGTTATCGCTAAAGTCTAAAGGTTTTTAAGTCCGGGTACATGGGTTTTTCCTTTTTAAAAGTCGCATCGGAGGGAAAAAGTCGATTATAATGTAGAACGTTGGAATGATGAGATGTGATAGAGAAGCAGATACGATATAGTTTTCAAAGGTAATGGAATATCTTTTAAAGTCCAGTCTTACAGCAGTTACAAGGGAAAGTCTGAATGCAGGACAGACTCGGGTAAGAAAACACATGGCCACGTGCAAAACAGTGTCGTATGCGTTGTGCCATGTAAGAAACAGGAGCTTGAACACAATGGT
This sequence comes from Pinus albicaulis, assembly GCA_034641835.2. NCBI lineage: Eukaryota > Viridiplantae > Streptophyta > Pinopsida > Pinales > Pinaceae > Pinus > Pinus albicaulis. The sequence continues at coordinate 1,452,900,549 of CM076572.1, read as the reverse complement.
GGTGGACTCGGGTAAGTGACCCGAGACTGAGCAAAGGGGAAGAGGAGATGAAACGTCATGGGCATGAGCGGAGGAGGCAGAGTCGGATGGTAGGTGACATTGTGATAGTGCTCGAAACACAAAAGCACGGGCAGAGTCGGGCAGAGATGCGTTTATGCAGGCTGTTAGGATATCATAGCAGAAACAGAAGGAGACACATTAGCAACAAATCAGATTCAACAAAAGGATTATATTTCAAGTTTTATTTTGTTTTCTTTGTAAATATCAAAGCTATAATGATGTCCTCGATTGCAATGTAATAAGTAGTTTAACAGTTTAGGCAGTCTAGGAGTTTCAAGAAGCTCAAGCAGTTACGAACTGCTTCTGTTTGTATTTAAGGAAGTGAGAAAGAGAGAGGAGGGGTTGCGAGTTCTAGACCTCTTGGGGACTACATTTTGTACTTCTTTTTCTGATGGGTGAATGAAAGAAGCAGCAAGTTTCCTGCAACTGTTAATGGTGATTCGTGTCTCTTACGCCATTTTATGTGGTTTCCTCCTTGAATGAAGTGAAGTAAAGAAACAGTTGGTCTCTGATTTATGTTTGTAAGTAAGAGTTAAATATCCTTAATAAGTGCTCCTTCACTCCATCTCTTCTCCCTTCACAAATACTCTCTGAAACTTTAAAGTAATAGATTCTGTGTTTACATCATATTATTTTGAGTTTTCTCTCTCTTCACAAACTCTCTCTAAAACTTTAAAGTAATAGATTATGTGTTTACAACATATTATTTTGAGTTTCCTCTCTCTCCATGAAGTTTCTCTGAAACTTAAAAGTAATAGATTCTGTGTTTACAACATATTACTTTGAGTTTCCCCTGCAAGTCTTCTTTTCCATTCAGATATAAGCAGTGAATGGAATTATGAAATATTTTATTATTCTAGGTCATTAAGGATTTTAGAAAACTAGTTTCCAGTGGGATAAAACTGAGACCTCATGATAAAATTATTTTTGTGACACACTTTTAAAATGTTTTAAGCACTTATTCCTTTCACAACCAAGGGATTGTCTCTTAAGATACAACATCCTCAACACCAATTGGCTCAACTATGCCTTGTGCATGTTTGCCCAATCCTTTACCTTCATAGCCCATATTCACCAATAATTTGGACCATATTCCTCTAGTGTGTCTTTCAAAAGAACCTACACATTAATTTTGAGAGGAAATTGATGATAAACTTGAATTGCATACCTCTTTTTCATGCACATACATGGCTAAGGCTTCCTTGGCATCGTGGAGCTGAGTCTTCATCTCATGCATATTTTCAAGAAGCTCTTGCTTCTCCTCCTTCATGGCAATAAACTGCTCTTGAAGTATAATGTTCTCCCTCTTATCTTCATACTTCTCTTGCATCATATCAATCATGATGTAGAGCTTATGTAACATCTCTTTATCAAAGATTTTTTTTAAGGAAGATGGATTAGAAACATTTATTAATGAAGCTGTCATCACACCTACAATGCATACAAAGCTTCTTTGCTGTGATTTGAGAACTTAGCTCTCAATATTGACTTCTTCTTCACACATAAACTTGCACACAGTTAAATTCTCTTTGCACAAATTCAAAAACCAATGGCTAATTCTTTTAGCTAACCTTGGCTAAAATGAGCTAAATTTTTTCTCTAATACCAACTTTATCTAAATATGGTCAAACTAGTTATTTCTATGCTAGCTCCCTTAGCAGTATTAACAATGTGTGTTTAGGATCGCCTCAAGTTAACCATTTGTGAAGGGGTTTACGTGTCAAGTTTTATGTGTCTTTGATGATCAAATTATGAGTTAATTAGCTTTTAAAAACTCATGTACAGAAAATGAAATGCAGAGAAATAACACAAAGCAATCACATTACACATTGGATGATAACAAAGTTCACCCCTCCTAGGCTACATCTCCATGGACATGCTTCAACTAGCTAGGCTCTCTTGGGATGAAGAGTCAAATGTCTGATTACAAGCACCTGTAGTGCTCCAATTTATTTTCAGCCTAATCCATTTGCTTCAAAAGACCCAAATACTCCTAAAATGACTATCAAATCTCTGAAATTGGTTTCCAGCTAATCTGGGCTTGACCTCCCATCCTGGTGGCCATGGGCTTGTTTAATCTCCGAAGTGACAAAACACTTTCAAAAGTTTTCCAACACCTCTGCAAACTATATCAATGTGTTCATAGCATCAAACACATCTAAAAATGACTCTTCTTCAGCCAAGATTGGTCTTCAGCTGATCTGGGCATGGCCTTCCCTCCTAGTGGCCCTGAGCTTCAAAATCCTTCAAAGTGAAAAAACACCTGTAGAATTGCTCCTCTGCCTCTGCAAGTTGTTCCAATGGATTCAGAGCATGTCAATCTACTAAGAATGACTCTTCCTGAGCCAAAATTGATCGAAAATTTCTCAAGATATGGTCCATTAAATTTTCCACTAGATTCCTCCTCCAAATCTAGAGAAGTCTCCAATTAACTCCGCCAAACTTGGAAAATCTGCCGAAACTAGAGGCATTGCCAAAAAATCCGTCGTATTAATCTGAGGTGAATTAGTGCTAAGTGGCACTTAAGGGCAGATAAGATGTGCACTAAGCACATTTAGTTTGGCGCTTGGTGCGAGGTCATGTGAAAAGGGTCATATGGGAGGAGGGTTGGCCCATGGGGCTGGCCCCCTCCTTCCTGCCATCGGAGTCGCAATATGCAATCAAATAGAAATTTGTGGCCAACTCTTCACAAGTTCTGCCTGCGGTCCATTGATAGGGCGTGCGATTATGTGGAGGGAGGTCAAGGGTTTGACCCCGACCTCCGCTCCTTTGCATACATGCTTTGCCACAATATTAAATGCTTTGCCACAATATTAAACGCGCTCCCAACCTTTGTTAATCGGACTTTGCATTGGACTTTGCAATATATGCCTTGGAATATGGTTCCATACGCCACTGTAATATGTAACGTTAACCCATAGTTTGAATACGCCAAATGCATGTGGACCATAAGGTTTGAGCCATAGTTTTCGAACCTTCGGTTAAATGAAATATATGTGGAATTCAATAATAATAAGGTTTGAAAATATATATATATATGATATTTAAACCATATAATATATTATAAATAAATAAATATATATATATATATATATATATTTCCAACACATAAAAATTCATGAACCCAAGTTCAATCTTGGAGGACATTAGACAATTTCACTTTATCAAACTAAACTAGCGAATTCAGTTGTGACGATTGTCACAGTGCCACTGGGCAAAAAATGAAGAATATTGTCTGCATGCTGACTGGGTGCTTCCATGTCATCAACCTATACCTGTTCTGCAATTTTTTTTAAAAATTTGTCTGTTCTTAACAGCGATCAACAGACTATAATTTCTTCATCCAAACTCAGTTTTCGACGAAATGAGTTGCGTTGGATTCTTGGCGATGGGTCAGTCTTTGTTGTTCTATTTTGGTACAATTTTGAGCACTTTGAATTTTGAGCAAATTTTTCCCCTAATTCAGATTCCGATCAACATTGCTGATTATGCTTCTAGCTCTTTCCATAAGAGTCTAATTCATACGTTCAGCAACGCCATTTTGTTGAGGAGTATAAACAACATTTTTATGTCTAATAATCCCTTCATCCTTACAATGTTGTTCAAATACTAAAGAAGTAAATTCACCGCCATTGTCAGTTCTTAAACATTCAATTGATTTGCATGTTTTCTTTTCCACCATATCTTTAAATTGTTTTAAAACATTAAATACATTAGGTTTTTTTTTCAACATATAGACCCAAACTTTATGGGAGAAATCATCAATAAATGTTAAGAAATATAATGCACCTCCATAAGACACGGTAAGAAATGGTCTCCAAAGATCAAAATGGATATAGTCCAAAATTTCTTTACTATTATGACTTCCAGTTTTAAATATTTGTTTACATTGTTTTCCATACATTCAATGTTTACAAAAATCCAACTTCAATGACTTCAAATGAGGAAGCAACTTGCGGTTCATCAGTACCTGAAGACCTTTCTCGCTCATGTGACCCAGCCGCTGATGCCATAGGTGAGAACCTTCTTCTACTTTTTCCGATACAATCGCTACCTCACTGACTTAAGTACTTCCTTTGACTCTGTAAATATTTCCGACCTTTTATTCCTGCATAACAACCAAGGCGCCTTTTGAGATTTTCAACACTCCATTTTGACATGTAAACTTATAACCATCTGAGTCCAATACTCCCAAAGAAATCAAATTTTCCTCAATTCGAGTACATGTGTAACGTCTATTAATGTTCTAACTCTATCGGCATACATCTTAATTTTTACATTTCCAATCCCAACAGTCTGACAAGATGCATTATTTCACATAAACACGGAACTACCATTTACAACTTCATATGAAGTAAATCAATCTCTGTGCGGACTAATGTGATGAGAAGCACTAGAGTCTAACAACCAATTTTCAACATTCCGAGAGACATTACAAACATGTAAAGCTTCACCTACTATTCCTACTTCAGCAGATAAAACTTCATCAGTCATACTTTATCACCTTGATTTACTTCTTTATTCTGGTTTTCAGACACCTTTCGTTTCCAACAATCTCTCTTGAGGTGTCCAATTTTGTTGCAATACCAACATTTTGCTTTACACTTCTTGCCCTTTGATTTTGATATGGAAGAACCCCTTGCTTTCTCCCCTCTTTCCTTTGATTGTCCTCTGGCTACCATGGCTTCTATTGTAGATGTTTCAATACTGGATTTCCTTCGTACTTCTTCAAATAACAGAGCTCCCATAACTGATTCTGATTTCAAAGAATCAGTGGCGCTCAAACTTATTTAAGTTACGAAGTGGGCCCATGACTCGGGCAGAAAACACAACAAGGTTATAGTCTTGTCTTCTTCTTGAATTTTAACTTCCATATCTGACAACTGGCAAATAAGTGTATTAAAAACAGCTAAATGTTCTGCAACTTTTGTACCCTCCTTTATCCGACGACTGTACAATTATATTTTCAAATAAATTATGTTAGTCAATGATTTGGTCATATATAAAGTTTCAAGTGTTTCCCACAAACCTGTAGATGTAATCTCTTCAACGATATTGAAGAGAACTTCATCTGCCAGGTATAACCTAGTGGTACTAAGAGCTCGAGCATCCAAGTCCTCCCAGTCCAAATTTGTCATGCTTGCAAGTTTTTTCTTCACCTCGTCTAATGCTTTGTGCAACCCTTGTTGCACCAACAAATCCCTAACTTTCAATTTCCACAATGCGAAATTGTTCTTCCCAGTGAACTTCACCTTGAATTTTGCATTCGTCATTTTGGCCATTTCTTCCTACAAATCTTCCTAGTTTCTAGGATTTCTTTCTTTCAACTAGGGTTTCCTTAAAATTTTTAGGTTTCCCTAGGATTCCTTTTCTGTTTTCAATCAATTTATTTTAAAACAAACAAGAATTTTCACTAGAAAACTTCTTTAGAAAACAAAATTTCACCAAAAAACTTCTTTAAAAAACAAAAAGTCCCCCGAAGTTTTAAAAAAAGCAATTCTATAACCCTCTTCAATTCTTTAAACCTTCTTTAAAAAAAACTTATGTTTTCTTTTAAAAACAAATTCTAAGATTTCCATTGCTCAGAATTTTTTTCCAGAATTTCTTCAAATCTTCAAAAAATTTGCTAATATAATCATAAGTCACCTAGAATTCGCTGTGTATCTGACTCTGCAGTCGTCTTTTCACAGGTGGACAAGCTACTGAATTTCGTTAAGCGAGCTTCCTTCACCCTTCACTGTGGCTAAAGTAGTTTGTCAACAGTTCTGCATCACTAATCTCCCTCGAACCAGCTCACAGCGTTTCACATTGGCAGTCGTCCATCGTTCTTCTTTGAGTGGGCTCGGGAAGGGGTGATATACATTCTTCTATCTTCCTTTCTTGGCACACACGACTGCACCTCTCATGCTACATACACAGAAGGCTCCCTCAAGCGAGGGGCACGCCTCTGTAGACTCAGCTCTGGCACGCCTCTCTCCTATCTTTAGCGATGGGCACGGTTGGCTCTGGCATGCTGCTGCAACTCGACTCCAACAATAGGTTCGATTTTGGTTCTACACGACCAAACCCTTTTTCTAGTTTGTCGTTGATTTTGATCAAAAAACAATTTGTCTTCACGCGTTTTTCAATCAACAAAAAAGTCTTCATCGTGTTTTTCAATCAACATAAATAAATAAATAAAATGTCGCGTTCCCTAGTTTTACTAAAAATTTGAATGCTCTTGATTTGTTGTGTAACCAGCTTCAAAAATAGAAGAAAAGAGATATCAACGCCTTAGAAATAAGCCACTTCGAGGGGGCAACCTCCAATACATTACATAAATGCACAATTCTTGGATGATACAATTTACAAAACCTCCTTTCTATATATAGGAGTCCATGGGGCCATAATGTAATCCTAGTGGGCCACAATGTAATCATAGCCGACCTAACAATAATAATTTAAGGGCACAATAATAACAATATGGGGGTTACAGGGGTACAATAATAACAATAAGGGGGGCTACACTAACATAATAAGGGGCTATACTATTAATATAGGGACTTAACATGCCCCTCTCCTTCAAACAAGTGTTGTCCTCAATGCTTGATTATTTCTTGATGCTTCCGTATAAAATTCTCATCCTCCCATGTGAAATATTTTACAGGAAAGTTCTTCCACTTGCTGAGATACTCTGAAATTGATCGTACTTGTCGAGTTCTTGTTTCTATGACTGCTTCATAACTTCTTTCGATGTGATGTTGATCTTCCCGTTGTTTCATTAGATTCTGCACCAAAGTTGGGTTATCCTTTGAGAGTTGGAGAACTTGTTGTTGATGCTCGATGTGATCTTCCATTAATTTATCATCCATATATGCTATTATTTGATCCTTCAAACCATCCAACTTAGCCTCCATTTCTACTTTTAAACCATCTATTTCATCTTCAATTGCTCTTCGTAACACTGAAACTTGTTGCACTTGGTACCGTAATTTTGATATCTCATACTGCAACTCTTCCTCTTCATGCGTCATAGTATAGCTTTTTGAGGGATTAATGGGTATGGAATTATTTTTTGGAGGCATTATAGAACCCAATACTGATAAAAATTCTAAAATATGGCCTTGGAATCAATTCAAATTGATTCTTCACACAAGACTTATGCAATTCGGAAAAATACACACCTTTTTCTTGATTTTGAGGAGCTCGATATTGAAATTGGATTATCTCTGCGATTGTGGATCTTCAATATCTGAAATTCAACACTAAAGTAGCCCTCTGAATTCTCTTTCAAATGCCACAGGTCTGATCTAATTTGGATTCTTCAAGACAAAGTTATGTCCAGTCTCCCACAATGACCTAATTCTGGACTAGTTCAGTAGAGAAAACTTGTAGGACTTGCCACGTGTCATTGTTTCGTCCTTTGTCTCTTGAATTGATAGCCAAGAAACTGCATTCCGTGTACTTGCGACCACTTTTAATGGCACTCAAATCCACTGCCCAGAGAGAGAGTTATTGAACTTTTCCCACGATCACCTCTTTGAGATGAAATTCAGGAGCCTGAAAAAACACTACCTTCCATAGATCATATCTCCAAAAATATTGTGAACCAAGCTCTGAAATTTTTTGACGAATTTCCTTAGGATTTCAACTTCGCACCATACGAATTTCAGATTCTGAACCTTCGTAGAAACATTTTTATAGCGAAAATGCCACGATGACCTGTTTAGGAGATTGAAAAAATACCTAACTTCCACAGATGATATCTCCTCAAATATTTCGAACCAAGCTCTGAAATTTTTAGACAAACTTCCTCAGGATTTTGGCTTCGCACCCTAAAAATTTCAGCTTCTGAAACTTCGTAGAAAAAAAGTTATAGCGCAAATGCCACGATGACCTGTTTGGAGCAGCGAAACCCTAGAATCCAAACCTCTGATACCAAATGTTGTGTAACCAGCTTCAAAAATAGAAGAAAAGAGATATCAACGCCTTAGAAATAAGCCACTTCGAGGGGCAACCTCCAATACATTACATAAATGCACAATTCTTGGATGATACAATTTACAAAACCTCCTTTCTATATATAGGAGTCCATGGGGCCATAATGTAATCCTAGTGGGCCACAATGTAATCCTAGCCGACCTAACAATAATAATTTAAGGGCACAATAATAACAATATGGGGGTTACAGGGGTACAATAATAACAATAAGGAGGGCTACACTAACATAATAAGGGGCTATACTATTAATATAGGGACTTAACATGATTTTTCTGGCGGTAGGCCCTTAGTCTCCGACGAAAAAGGATAGTGGCTCTTTCTTTCTCAGTATCATAAGGGTTTCTTCTTTTTTTATGGTTTTCTCAACGCAATCCCAACTCCAACTTGCTCTAATACCACTTATTAGGCTCGAGAACAAATTTATGAAGAAATAAATACATACATAACTAAATGGAAACTAAAAAAAACACACACAAGTTAATACACAATTATTTATGTGGTAAAACCTTGACAGGATGTCAAGGAAATCTCCACGGGACAAGGGATTGGAAACTCTTATTAATCAAGAATGATTCTCCATGGTTACAAGCTTCTCGGACCATCCCAATTAATATAGGCTACTTCGTTACATAACTGCTTCTTCATTATACAAACCAACTGACCAGTAAATTACAATAATTACATGATTAGTTATCACATTTCTCCTCAGCGAAATAGCAATGTCGTGAACAAAATGGCGTTGCTGAACGTATGAATCAAAATGGCGTTAAGGTTAAATGACTGCAAGATTCATGCAGGCTAAGGTTTTGATTGTGTTAAGGTTAAATGACAATGTCGTGAACAACGTGCCATATAGAGAAAAGTGTATATCCAATAGGAAGGCAAATACTATTCAATATATACACTTTTCTCTATATGGCACATTGTTCACAGTCAAAACCTATGTGGATTGTTGACCATCCACATATCCATTTCACAACATTTATACGATGGTCCATGGTCATACGTTCTCCATACACCGCACAACTTTGATTAACACATTTGGTCCAGCTTACAAATCACTACTTTTGGTGCATACAATATGTGTTTGAGGCTCAAAATGCCAAACATATTACGCACCTCATAGGCACTAGATCCAAAATACAATTGATGCACAACATAAAAATTTAGACCAAAACAATGTGTGTGATGTCAAAATCAACAATGCATTAATCACCTCACCTTCACACGTCCTTTCATGACCAGATAACCACTTCAAACTTGATCGAATTAGATAAACTAAGGACCTTGTGCATGCTAAAAGGATCATGCATTCAAGAAGGAAATAACACCAGTGTTAGGTTGGAAAACAACATACTTGTCCCTAAATCAACTTTGACCTTACTACAACAAACTCCTGATTGTTCCTAGACCAAAACAGTTGAAAACATTCTCGAGAACTACCCAAACATGATCTGTATCAGTTCTGGGACAATAAACCAAATATTGACATGGGCATTCTTCAACGCATCAAAGCGATATATGCCAAATTCAATTTTAGATAAAACGCTCCACAAAACCAAAGAAAATTAAAAAATAGTCCTGAAAGATGCGATTATCCTAGGACCATCAAAAGATCAGAATTTCAACCACTTTAGATATCCTTGAGAACTTCTGGCTACGGAGATATGTTAGAGCAATTTTTCAAAAGATCATCGTTGAATTTTTTACTTCAATTTGGGGAGCGAACAAGCTTCTTTTTATAATGGCTGAGGAGTATTCTAGGAGGTGCCTAACCGACCTTAGAATGGAGGGAAACAATTTAAAATTTTAACTTAATTGGAGTCAGAAACCCCACATTTAATTTAGGTTGACTTTCAAATTGAAAATTTAATTTGGCTTAGAGCCAAACAAAATCCCATTTTTTGCAATCAATTTTAACCTCAAAATACTTAATTTAATTCCTCAATAAAAGAGACCTTCTGGGCATCAATATTGAGCTATATTCTATCCAATGATAAGTTGCCACACCACCTTATTTTGGGGACTTTGATCATAGGAAGGGGTTTCAATCTTTGATTGATCATATATCCCCAAACGAGATGAGCCATGAAACGTGCCATATATCGTTCGAATAACACGATGAGGAGCATCAAGTGATTAAGGTCAGAGCAAATTCATTGATCTTCATCCTCAAAATATTCAACATGTGCGGGGCTCCTAGGGATTTCCAAGGCTTCTTGTCTTTAGGAGTTTCTCCCCCTACCTTCATGCTTCTAATATTCTAACCTAGTACCAAACATGTCCCCAAACATGGTTCATATAGGATTGGACAACAATCTTTGTCAAGGGGAAATGAGGGGGAGAGCAATAAATTTGATAAACATCCAAGTTCAATGCAAGGTTCTTGGCATAAATGAGCAAGTGGCCATGCCAAAATACTTACCATTTGCTATGATGTTACTTACTAGAATCCATAATAGATTATAATGCTTTTGTCATAAACAATATCTAAGGTTCGTTTTTTCAATCATAAACGATAAATTTCTATATTAATGATATGTATTTTGACCTTAAAACAGTGATATTGGTGTTTGCTTCAAATAATTTAATGCATATAATTGAATGTAAACTTGTTATGCTCGATAGATTCAATATCTGAATTGTAAGTTCTTCATCAGTTTATGTTTGCTTGTTTATGAAAACTATGGTAGAAATACAAGCAAAAACTGTTGTGTGTGCCTATTTATTTTCCACATCCCTGACACCATTTTCCATTACATCATTTTCATCATGTCTCTCATTTCACTTTTCTAATAACTTAACCAACACTTAAATTTTCATGCATATTTCCTTCAAGGAAAATTTGAAGGATCGAAATTTATTCAAGTGTAAAAGCTTTGTCAAATCTTACTAATCTTTAATATGAAAACTTTTAAATGTTTGACTATATTTCTTAAAAAAATATTTAAATTTCAAAAGATGTGTGATTCTTATAAAATTTTAATGATATTTAAAGAAATTTAGCCCGTAAAATTTTCCCTTATTTCCTCTCATACAAAGTAGCCCAATACAACTTACATAATGCTATTATACAGAACCCAAAATTTACATGAAGCAAATGATTGAAATGAATAATATACTTTCTGAATGTGAAAACATTTTACATCTACCAATAACACCACCAAAAGGAGCAAAAATACAACTTAGGCAATCCTTTCATATGCAACCCCAATTGCAAGGAGCAAATAATCAAAATCAATAATAGACTTGCAAAATGTGAAAACGTTTTACATCCCACAATGACAACACCAAGAGGAGCAATATCAATATCCACACTTCATTCTTCCGTAGTTTATATGAGGGGGAAACATGTATTTCTAGACACCTCTACAGAATCATGTCATAAATAAAAACAAAGATGTGAACATTAAACATTTTAATGCAAAAATATTTTATTAGTTCATCCTTAACACTGCAATTTTGGAATTTTTAATTTGCATTTATCCATCTATATATGTTTTGACCATTCTAATTTCAATCATATTTATTCCTTAAAGTACTACTGCTATTATTTTATTAGTTTTGCCCCTCTGTCCCTCTCCGATTTACAATCTTCCAACCAACTACAATCAAGTTAAATCTTGATATTACACTCCGACATACGTAAAACAGTCAGACAACCAACCACTCACAGAATACATATTGCTGATACATTAGTTTGGTTGCGTATAGTTGGGGGTTTTGTGTTCGCTGTTAACTTTTCAAAAACCAGTTTATCTCTGATCAACAGAGGAAAACACCCCATCCGTTGATTGCAAATTACCTCTCAAGTCACTGGTTTCTTAAATCCAGTATTTTATTGCATTTTCTAAATATGTAAGCATTACAAAATAATTAGCACTGCACTAATTATAAAAACCAAAGGGCTTAAAGGACCCAGACAGTTGTCATTTGAGATTTGATAGCTAAATAATACTCACTTTTTATTGATAAATTCATTTATAAACAAAAATAGCCATTTGATGCATATCTGTCTTCAGCTAAAAAGCATCTATAGATGTTTGAAAAACATGAGTCTAGCAGCCTATTTTATTTCCACGTAACCATGCAAGGAAAAACCCAGAGATCTCGCCTCTGTCGATGGGTGGAAACCAGGATAAACTGCCAGCAGACACTACAGTCCACCCAACCAGGCAGGCGAATCAAGTTTTTAGCATACTACATATACTAGGCCTGGGGGCATGAATCTTGCAGTCTATTGAAGGAACCAATTAATTACTTCTCTCCACTATCTTACCTTGTAGAGGGAAAAATAGATTTTCAATTACAAGGACAGATAAACTATACATTAAATGTAAAGCAATACACAATCTATCTCCGTACTATTTATGTAAATAAGGTAAATGAAATGATATCTCAGGGAAACAGATTATTAAGGATCCTAGAAACTCAAGATGGAAGCTTCATCCTGATAATCACAAATGAATATCAGCAATAAAATATTTGGATATTTTAGACACGTTATTTTGTCTCCATATACATATACAGTTTGTACAAAACGAATTCTCAACCAGACTAATGCTAATAGTTTTCTATAAATGCTTCTTAAAGGTAACCTAAATTATCATCGTGATGTTGAAAACTCGAAAGCCCAACATAGTCAGCCTACAAGAATGCATCCTTCTCCAGCAGCTTCAACACCTCCTTCTGCTCATTTAGTTTGGCAACATCTATGGGCGTCTTTCCATCCAAGTTTTGCAGAGTCCTGCACGTAATATTACAATATAAAGCATGAGATGATACAAGACACACCATGTGGAGGTGACTTCTCCAGAGAGAACAGATTAAAAGATGCGCACAAAACAAAAAAGTAACCAATTCCATGGAATTTAAACATACACAGCAGCACCATATTTTAACAATAGTCCTACACACTCCTCACGTCCATAGCCAGCTGCATAATGGAGGGCTGTGTTCTTGTTCTTGTCCAGTGCATCAACTGCCACTCCTGCTTCGAGAAGTACTTCAGCACATTTCACCTAAAAGAAAAATGGCAAATGGGGAAAGGTTAATGGATTAGAAAAACCTTTAAATGCAACCTCCGCTAATATGACACAAAGCGGAGATAAAGAGTAGACAATGATTGTTTCCTCCTCCTCGAGCAATTGAAAAATGACAAGGAATCTGCATAGCAATATTACCCTGACAAAACTCAAGAATCACCAAATTCTGAAAAACGATAAAAATGATTGTGATTTACCCACTAGGAAAACGACATGTGCAAAATTGCCACTTTAACTCTAATGGACTGGATAGAACTGAACATGCATATATCATCATACAAATAGCATAAAGGAGTATCATGTACATTTAATTATTATACTAGTCAAAGGATTGCCCCAGGCCAGATAAAGTTCCAAGCAGAACCACCCTGGTGTGTTGTCGACACATCTCCTGTCTATTTGGCTACCAAGCCAGGCTCAGTTTAGAAGACCAGACAAATTCTTGCCATTTTAGTGGGACAAGTATGTTGGTGAGCATGGGTGGCCTTGGTCTCATGGGATGTTTGCATTTTGCTGAAGGAGGGTAGATTGGGATTGATTGATGTGGCTTCTTCAAGCCAAAATCTAACCAGAAATGTGCATTGTGAGCTATTTGGAGGGCTCAGCTCACTGGCAGGAGATATTGAGGTACACGATATTGCAGTTACGGCATGTTCATAGGATCCAGGGTAATTTCAGCTTGTGAAATACTATTTTCAACACTTAATTGTAAGTCCAAGGCTCTGTTATTTTTGAGAGCATGTGGACCACTTGGAATTCTGTGGCTAGTTATGTGAACTGGAATTACTCAGGTAGTAGATGCAGTTGGGACCTAGCTTTCTGCTTAATTGGAGTTGGAAGGTTCAAGGCCAATGTGTTGCTGAAATCCCTCAGTATCAACCTCACAGAATAAACAGGAAATGCATCTGCCATTGGAAGGACATGTGGGATGTCGATGCCAGATTATCTTTTCAGGATATTCAAAGGTTCATCCCGTTGGAAGATTCGTTTAAGATCAACAGTCAAATGCAAGGCCCAGTTTGGAAGGCTTAGAGTTGGTCTTTTCATAAACCAATCCAAACTATAACACACACAAAGTATAGCCCTTGCTGCATCAAAAGCTTCCTTTGGCTCCAACTTTGAATGGTGGGTGAGACTCTTCAAATCGAATGAGCAGATAGATACAAAAGCTCCACTGTTTAGTCATTTCACTTATCTTATAAATTTATGATTTATTGCTTGGTTGGTCATTTATTAAGTATTGCTAATAAAATTTCATCTAGCGAAAAGTGGTTTTATGGATGATCAGTGTTTGATTCAGGCCAAAACAGTCTCTTGAGCACTTCTTCAGGGATGTCAAATAGCCAGAGGCTGTTGGCAGCAGGTTTAGGCACAGCAGCCTTCTATCTTCCAAGATACTATCCAATAAAGGCTGCACTGTTGGGTGAGTCTAAGCAGTTAATTCTGTCAGTTCTTACAAGTCTTTGGAACTGTCTCAGAATCACTGCATTGTTTTCTATCTAGAATCCAAGGTGTAAGTGTATTTTTGGCAATAAGGCCAGCTCTGTTTTGTTGATGATTTTGCAGTTTGCAGCATCGAGAAGACATTCTCCCACGTGGTCACACTGATTTCACTAGGGAAGAATGATACTCACCCATAGGGCCATGCCGATTTGGCTAGGGGTGAATGGCCCAGGGCGGTCTTTCTCCCATTAGCCCTGGTGTCTGGCTCAGGGAGATTGGCCCACAATAATCACATTGCTTGCTCCAGGATGGAGTGATCAATTTTTTATAGAGCAGATTTGATTTGTTTATTTAATGGGGATTTTCACCCACCAGTGACATAAACAATTATAGTCTATCGTTGAATTTAATATAGGCTCAATAAGTGGAGTTTCTTGTGATAACGGGCTTCTTAATGGGTCTCTACTCAACATAAGAGCTCTATTTAAGTAGATGTGCATGTAAGGAGACACTACATCAACATAGCAAGCTCATTCATATTTTTTCTAGTGGAGGAGAAATTTCAGCCCAAGGAAAACTCTGTTGTCTAAGGTTTATCCTTCATCTTTCTTCATCATTTTCATCTCTACTCTTGGAGGTCGCACGTGTGAAAGCATACAGAAGTTTTACCAAGCTCAGCCGCACGTGTGAAGGTTTGACCAAGCTTGACCAATGCTTTTGACTGATCCATACAGCTGCACATGTGAAGGTTTGACCAAGCTTGACCAATGCTTTTGACTGATCCATACACCTGCACGTGGGAAGGTTTGACCATGGAAACTTTGACTGCAGGCTGTACGTGCGAAGGGTTGATCGCAAATTGAGAGTTTGACCACAGACTGCAAATTTCAAAGTTGAGTTTTGACTAGTTTGACCAACATTGACCAGCAATAGTTTGACCAGGTTTGACTGGTGATTTGACTTGTAATATTGGCACAGATTTCTAAACATTTTGATTTGTAAACCTTGCTGAAAAGACAATTTCTCCTTAAGAAAAGATTGTTGGGTTTTCTCCCCCATTGGGTTTCCCATGTTGAGAAATCTATACGTCTATAGTTAGGATGATTTCTCTTAAACTTGATAACTGCTTGTGATGTCTTTTTAATTTTTCATACTTATTAGCGTCTTCTCTTATTATTATGTTATTCTTATCATCAAACAGCTACCAAAATAAAGAAGATCAATAGTACATAGGAACACATGATATAGCCTGCAAGCCAAGGCCAAAACCTCTCCTTTTGAGAGAACTCACAAATCTCTTTTCTTCTTATAGATTCTTCAAATGACGAATTCCAAGACCTCTAGAACAAGACCAATACCCTTCCAAGACCAAGTCTGACCTTCTTGATGACGTGCTTCCATTGTCCAAGTCAAACCCAGTCAAATCTCTTCCAGCAGCACAACTTTGACTCCCAACTACAAAATTTCAGCCTCTACTGCAGATCTGAAATTTTCGGCCCCTGCAACGGCTGCTGCCTCCACACGTGTGAGCAAATTCAGGGCTTCCAAGTCTTCCTTTGACCTTCGCTTGAATTTCTCCTTCTTTTAGGGCTTGAGGATGACCTAGTAGACCTTCCTTCGACCTTCTTTCTGCAGTTTCTTGCACAACTTTGACCCCCAACTACAGAATTTCAGCCTCTACTGCAGGTTTGAAATTTTTGGCCCTTGCAACAGCTGTTGCCTCCACACGTGTGAGCAAATTTAGGGCTTCCAAGGCTTCCTTTGACCTTCGCTTGAGTTTCTCCTTCTTCTAGGGCTTGAGGATGACCTAGTAGACCTTCCTTCGACCTTCTTTCTGCAGTTTCTTCAAGTTCAATCTTGCAGCAGCAAAACCCTAGCCTCCTTGCTTTGCACATGTGTGACTTGTCCTTTGTCCTTCTTCCTTCTTCGTTGGCTTTCTTCTTCTTCTCCTTCACTTGAATGATGATAGAAAGAATGATGTCCATAGGAGGTCGCGTTCCCTCCTATATATAGGCTTCCAAGGTGGACGAAATGCCCTAGTTGAGGCCGACTTCTTAGCTGCCAAGCCGACTTGGTCTTGGAGGGTATTTTGACACTTTTAAATACAAAAATAATTCTTTTTACAAGTTACAATGTGCCCGATGGGATTTTCTTCATATGACAATGATTCTTTTGCTTCTTGACCCTAGGAAAAACCCTAGAAGCACTCAATTGGTGCTTGACCTCTAAAATAAAAGCCTTGAGCATGAAACCCAGGCTAATAATAATTTTTCTTTCATTTTACAATATACAAGAATCAAGAGTACATTTCATATTTATTAAGACCGAACCTAGTTACACATTTTTCAATAGACTAGTGGTCAAGCACCTCCTCACTGTGGCCTCCTACAGCAGATCCTAACCAGCTCTCCACACCTCCAGGCAGACCTTGTCCACAGCCAGATCTATGCCAGATCTGTGGCCTGTTTAACTCCTTCTGCAGCCCTATATCATCGCTTGGATGGAGGCCTGATTAGGCCCTTCTCGCAGCCTTAACCAGCCAGATCTTGGCCCTAAACTCAGCCTTGTTATGGATCTGTCAGTTTGCCCCAGACCTGCCTCTCCAGTGGCCAGATCCGGGCCTCCAATCACTATGGAACAGCACGAGACTCAACTCCTCTTCATGCTAACAGACTCGGCCTTCCTTGGTCAACCAAACATGGCCTGACCTTCCTCACACTTAACTTGCAGTGCTGTCTCAAATAGATCTCCCTCTCATTCATGAATAGCTCTCATGAATGATCACTAGCACAATGTGTCCTTAGACTTCTCCATTGGCCTCTTTTATATTTCACTTTTAGGGTTTCTTAGGAAAACTCTCGATCCTTTAATGGTTTTACCCACATACCCTTATAATATTAAGTTGAGTTCTTTTCCCACTCACTTAGGGTTAGAACCCATGACTTGGGTGCTTCAATCACCTCCTCACAAATCAACTACCCATGATCTGTGGGAATACATCCCAAGCTATAAAATTTAGCAGTCTGAATGGCATGAGCCATATAAATTTATGATCAAAAGTTTAACAAAAACAAGGTAAAGAATCATTTCTGTAATCCATGGCTTGGGTACTTCAGTCACCTCCTCACAAATCAAGCACCTATGATCTGTGGGAATACATCCCAAGCTAAAAAATTTAGCAGTCTGAATGGCATGAGCCATATAAATTTATGATCAAAAGTTTAACAAAAACCAGGTAAAGAATCATTTCTATAATATGCCAGGTATGGGAATCTCTTTCTTTGATGTCTGATAGTCACATGAACACTGCCTAAATAAATTTAGACAATAATGGATATAGAGTAAGAAATGGAGCCAGAAGCATGGAAAAGGGCTTTATATGCATTGAAAACAATGTGAGGATGTAAGGATGTCTGATATAGTAGAAACTTTGTCGAAGATTTTATGATCAGTTCTAAGCTAAGATACACTATGTCCCCCATCTCACATACTAGCAAATGGCAATATTTACAATAAGGAAAAAAGTTGTTGATGCAGGACCCTAAGTCATGCGAATGTACAAAGCTGTTATGTTGATCTAGGCTGCCATAGCCTTTTGGACATGGGTTGAGCTGCTGAGTACAAAATTCGCTTGATTGCCCCCATTCATTGAAAAGGGTCCTCTTTGGGGACAAATGACTGTAACAGCAACACAGAAGGAGTGTTTTGGACATCATCTGACTGAATGCACTTCTTTGTTTACAGAAAAGGTGATATTGTACAACCTTTTATAGGGCATCTGATCCATTCCATTTACCATTTAGAAGTCATGACACTTTTATCAAAGTTGATTCGTACTGTACCTTTTATTAAATAGAAATAAAGTAGAACATGCATTTTCCAAAGAAGAAAGAACAACCGAGTGACGAAAAGTCAATGTGCATCACAAGCTTGCCAATGACAGAGTCAATCCATCTCTCGCATAAAAAGGTCAAAAAGCAGAGATTATGCATCAAAAGATGTACTATCATAGCAATCACACCTATCAGAGTTCATCTTGTAGTGCAACAGCACAGCTATTTTCTGTAAATCCAGCCTCTATTTCAACTTTGCAATAGAAAATGTATGGAAAAATATAATCACTGACATTTTCATACATACAGGATAGAATATGTACATTTTGAACACCATAATAGTTTCAGTTTATTTATATGGCTTCACAACATAAAATGCAAAGGAAAACTATATATCAATGCAGTTATTTGTAATTGCATCCATCAAAAGTGTATACCAGCATTATCCATCTATAATTTTCTGCTCCATGATAACTAGATTCTTTAAATTCTATACCTCACCATAACCACATGCAAAGTGCAAAGCAGTTCGACCCTCAGCATCTTTCTCATCTTTATCTGCTCCAAGTTTGAGAAGGTTCCTCAGCCCCTGCATATATACCATAAGAAAAGCCAAAATAGGTCACTGGATTATAATATTTTACAAGTGCAGAATGCATAACTAGGAATCTTCAATTAGATCACTCAAATTCTCTAGATAAAATAACATAGTTAACATGGTTCGTGCAATCAGCAGGAAAAATACATTTTACAAATGAAGGGATCCATAGAATCAAGAAAATATGTATACAATTACAAGGGAGGTAGGCATACCAATAAGAAGATGACAGGAATCAGAAAATATAGAACTGACTTCTTTAAATGTCAGAATAAAAATCATTCCAGTTCTACAGGTTAGTAATGATCTTTGTGACAGACACCAGTGGTAAACTACTAACCACTTTCTCCACCAAAAAAAAATTGCTCTGCCTAATATCATTCTTCGGTTCCAAGAAGGCACGTATTAAAATCAAGATGATATATTGAACAGACAGGC
Source organism: Pinus albicaulis (assembly GCA_034641835.2). NCBI lineage: Eukaryota > Viridiplantae > Streptophyta > Pinopsida > Pinales > Pinaceae > Pinus > Pinus albicaulis. The sequence continues at coordinate 1,452,881,152 of CM076572.1, read as the reverse complement.
GTTAAACTAAAGACTAATGGAAAACACCAGATAGAAAGGATAAACATGTTCAAAAATCCAATGAAACCAAGGTCAAAGTCCTTCTTTTACCTGCAATAGCTAAGGCCTTAATGACTGTCCAGACTCCATTAATTTGCTAGTTTTATGAGTACAGCTAAAGCAGACAATTTGTAAGCATATGCGCTGGAAACAACAGATAACTCAACTTTACAACGTAAGAATTAGCTAGTATTCTCTATGTTAAGGATTATATGAATGTCTCATGGTAATTTGAAGTTTTGCACCAGTAAAAGTTACAGGAATCAGAAGCCCTGATGTTAGTTCTTTTTGCTATTTATTTGGAAACACCTCTTGTTCTACTAAATATGATCAATTATAATAATAGGCACCTAATAAGAGTTCCCTACTTTAAGACCCTCAATACTAGCTTATTCGATAACATGTTCTTTGTAGTTTGCTGCTAACACTACATCAAGGCTAATGGTTCTAGAAATCACTAGTGCATATTGCTGAAATGCGATTTACTTTTATACTTTTAAGCTACAGTACCTCCACATCACCAACACTTGCAGTGTGATGAACAGTCAGCTCATCCTCTTCCTCACCACCATCATCCTCTTCACCCTGATCTGGCCCAGATGGCTGATCTGAAGTAGCATCAGCCACAGGACCAACTCCCATAGCTTGACCTAATTTTGTCAGAACAGCTGGATCATTCCAGTATCTGTAAAACAGGAAACATAATGATCAAATGACATAGAATTACACATAAGAATTTTGCACAGAAACGTGGAACCAGAATCTTCCATACAACTGACTAGTAATTTTTTTTTATAACAAATGATAAAAACATAACTTGATCAAACTATTGCCCTACTTCATCATTGCAGCTGGACCCCCTGATTCAATCTCATCAAGGATAGGCTTCAAACTTGGATCTTGTCGAACTTTTGCCAAACGCCCCTCCACCTGCTCCTTATGGGAAGGATCTGCAAGAGTTTGCAGCATGCTGGACATGTTTGGATCCTGCAGTTTGTGCAATTAACCATAACACTGAAAGACAGAGCAAAGAAATGGTAAATCTAATAACCAGTTTGACTGTAAATGTAAGGCTTTAATTATTTCCACTGTGACAACCTTACAAGATAACATTACCTGCATTAGAGCATTACCAAGTTGCTCAGCCATGGACATGAACTGAGGATTTTGCATAACCTGTTGCATTGCAGAAAAATACTGCTCACCATCTAGCTGTGGGATGCTTTGTTGCCCTGAACTTTTCACGCTGCGTTGCAATTGCTCTGCCATCTGATTGAATGATGGATCCTTAGCTATCTGTTCTGCCAATCCCTTTATGCTTGGATCCTAAAAAGATAGAACACATACATTATTTAGGTGAACAGACTTATAGCCACATGCAAAACTAGCCATTACAGGAGAACAGAATTAAATAACTACGAAAGGCATATTATGTAAACCTTGAGATTCAAGGTTCAAATCCACCATGGGTCAAGCCATCAAAAAAAAATGTTCCCATAAAAGATAAAAAAATCTCCGATTATAGTTCTATTTACAGTGTAAGACCAATAACAACATAAGACCATGCTGAATGTGAGCATCTTAAGAGATTAACATATTTTTCTGTAACCCTTGGGCCTAATTTTGCTACATGTTTTCTGCATGGCTGATTTCTACTAACCTCAGCTTCAAACAAGACCCTTGGATTGTTATCCCTGAGGCTGTAATTCTACATTCTATTGGGGCTCTAATGTCCTCCACTGCAAATGTACAGTCTTGTGTACATTCCAGACAAGCAATTGGAATTTTCCAATGATGCAATCCTTCCACTGACTCTTTGAACATTGTGGATTTAGATCCAAAAATTCCAATTGCTTGCTTAGGATGATCAAGTAGAGCAACAATCTATGTCAGCAACCATGCCACCCTTGTACATTCAATTGTTGAAATTCAGTTAAAAGATTGAATTTCTAGTAATGATAATTACTTGTGAAGATGTTTAGTGTTATTCTTAGTCTTTTTTTATTATTCATCAAACAATTATCATTCAAATACAAGAAAATAGAGATTATAGTGCGCAAGAGACACTAGAGATTAGGCCAGAGGCCAAGGCAACTCCCACAAGGGAGAAACCCATCAATCCCTTCCTTATAGATTCTTCATCAACAAGAGAAATCCAAGTCAACCAACCAGTGATCCAAGTGCCAAGTCAGCCCTCCAAACTCTGCCATGATTTGTCCACAAGATGGTCAACCAATCTGTTTATACATGTCTGCCACGTCACAGAGATATAGGTGTCATAGAAAGCTCGCATCAATACAGGGAAATGTGCCACAGGAACTCACATAAGCCCAGAGAGATATATCAAAGGCACTTGCTTTATTATGGAGAGATATGTCACATAAACTTCATCACAGAAACAGAGACTTACATCTTTATTACAGAAACTCGCATCATCATGGAGATATATAGATCACAGAGACTTGCATCATCATGGAAGAATGTGTAACTGAAACTTCCATCATCATCAGCACAGAAGTCTGGTTCCTCAACTTGCTCGCATATCACAGAAATAGGTGCTTTAACTTGCTCATATACCACAGAAGAAGCTGCCTCATCTTGTCCGCATATCACAGAAGAAGATTTCAGAAGCTCGATTTATTTCAGAAGTATGTGCCTCAGACTTCTATACCACAGATCTGAATTTGTCTTCCACAGAAGAGACCGAATTGATTGCCAAATGGTGGAGGAATGATGCCAATATATAGTTGTTTCCTCATGCAAAAGACATGACTCTTAGGTGTTGAGAAATCAATGCTAGTAGTAATTAGGATTTGATTCCTCTTCTTGATAATTACTTGTGAATTATGCTGGCTTCTTTTACTTCTTTATTATATCATGTTTCATCAAGCAATTACCAATTTATGTGTATATGAATGAAGATCACAAGAACAAGAGACACAAGATGTAGGCGGACAGCCAAGGCAAAACCCCTATAAGGGGAAAACCCAGTCAGAACTCTTGCTTCAGTAATTTCAAAAACAAGATGAGATAGTCCAAGACTCTTTGACCTAGACACAGACTTCCCCCAATCACCAATTCAGCACCTCCTCCAAGTGATGGTCTTCCAGCAGTAGCTTTGACCTAGAACTTCGACCTTGCGGCAGCAGAACTTCGATCTGCAGTGGAATCCAGAATTTTGACCCCAGCAGTAGCCCAGTAACTTCGCACATGTGAGAGAAAGATAGCCCAAAACTTCGATGTTTGTCTTCTCTTGCAATTCTCTTCCTTCTCTTGGGACTTCACACATTTTCTGCTTCTCTTTCTTGTGTATCGAACTTGTTGAGAGAGTGAGCAAATGGATCGAATGTGAAAATTCCTAGATCCTAGATCTAGAATCCCTACTGCAACAAGTTGAACTACTTCACCTACTTGCAAATCTGATTGAACAAATTATTAAAAGATTACTTCTTCAAATATCGAAGCAGTTACTGAAGCAACCTTCACCCATTAAAATACATTTGTGAAAACATAAACTAAGAAAGAAAAATAATGCACACACAGGACACCGTTATTTTTGGACAAACGTCCCCAGAAAAACCCAATGCGGGAAAACCGGTGCAGCAGATCTAAGGGTTTATATATTATGCAGTAATTTTCTGAATACAATCTGGGATGCCTTTCTGGCTATCCCTACAAAGAATATGACTAACATAGAAGCAGGTGAGATTACCTCACACACTAATACTAGAAGCCCGATTGACCAACAAACCCCGGATGGCAAGCCCTCCACTACTCTGCGTAGTCTCTGTGTCACTTTGCATGGCTTCTGCGCTGCTGGTCTTCTATTGGCTGGATCTGACCCTCTGGCCCCTTTTGGTCTCACACCCCAACGTTTCAGCACTGGATTCGCTGATCCTCAGCTGAAACTCGATCCTCCTCTGGGCTACTGTGCTGCCACTACTGGCTATGCGCAATCACTGTGTAGCTGCTACGCTGCCACTGTTGATACTACTCTCTATCTTCTCCGCGATGTATTCTCCGGCTCAGGAAGATCTCCAACCGGAATTACTCTACCCCTCAACTGCAATCAAGAATCACTTAGATCTGATTTTCGTCCAAGCACTGGCTCCGTCAGAAAAAATTGATCTCTAGATCCTCTCTGTGTATCTTACAAATGACCCTTAAGTCTTCCTTTATAGTCTTCTTGTTGACAAATCAACGACCGAGATTATATATCCAATCAAAGACTAAGATAATATTAGACTTGATCTGCTTTATCTAGAAGTTTCACCCATACTTTGCATTAATATTGATTAATTATTTTAATTTCCTAAGTTAGACTTAGGGTCCACATTAAAAATAATTAATTTTACTTTTAAAAATGTTTCTGGGTGGAATTTCCCAAAACGATATCGGGGTTATCTGTAACGCATGTGTCTAAGCCTCTCCACAAAATTTGATGCTATCAAAAATAAACACTCCCTCTTAGTGAGGAATGTGCTCTAACAGATATGCCCTACTGCACATTGTTCAGACTCTGAAGCATCTTTCTTTGCACTGCTGATGTTTCCCATCAACCACTGCGTTGTTGCTGCACTGTATTGCAGCTGACCCTGCCATGATCAACACTGCATCTGTACTGTAACTCCCTCTCAAACGTTGCATCTGTTGCTAACACTGCCATTGCTAACCCTACACTACAACTCAGCTGCTGAGAGAAGCAGCTGAAAAACATCCAGAAATATGAACAAGCATTCAGGATGCATCTCGTTGTTGAAACATTGATTGTTGCTAGCCTCAGTGATGTCCCTCTGATGCACTACATTGCTGCTACTCTGCACTGTGTCCCTCTGCGCTGCTGCAACTCTGCTTTATGTTGCTCAGATGTTGGCGTTGCTAACCACTATATCTGTCATCTCTGCACTCCTCTACACCGACAGAAAACTCCTCCAGCTTGCTATCCCTCTGATGCACTGCATTGCTGCTACTCTGCACTGTGTCCCTCTGCGCTGCTGCAACTCTGCTCTGTGTTGCTCAGATGTTGGCGTTGCTAACCACTACATCTGTCGTCTTTGCACTCCTCTACACCGACAGAAAACTCCTCCAACTTGCTACTGTTGATCATGGGCACCTGTAGCAAGGTTGTGATCCGAGAAGTGGACTCCTCTAGGATCCTTTCCAACTAAAATTCTTGCAAACTTACAGCTCAATGTCACCCCATCTCCCTCCTAGAGATGCGTGAGCACTCATGGTGAACTCATCTTCATCGATCTTCGCGGCTGCAACCTTTGGACTATGCTTCTCATTCTAGTCCTTTTGCCTCAAAGTAGCTCCCAAACTTTGTGGAGGGACTAGAGTACATAAGATCTCCAAGACCCTGTAATATTCCAAATTTGCCATCAACTAATTGGAATATTAGAGTTCTTACTTTTCTTATTTAGTTAAGTAAATAAAAGGGTGGAGGGACCCATAAACCTAGTGGATGAATAAAATCCACTTCTACAGTGTGAATGTGGGTTAATTGAGTAGTGGAGTAGCATTATGGAGTAGTGGAGCAACATAATAATGAAGAAATAGTGGAGGTCATAGAGCATTAACGAGGAAGATGATGGAGATAGTGGAGGAATAAATGCAAGATGATGGAGATAGTGGAGAAGATTTTGCAGAGATGATGGAAGAAGTGGTGCATTAAATGCACACATGATGGAGGAAGTGGAGATTAATTGCAGTAGTGATGGAGATCATGGAGGACAGCACAATCTTTATGGAGGCTAGTGGCCACATGTGCAGCGCAGTTATGAGGTGGGCCAAGGCTAGGGAAGGCTCACAACCATAAAAGGAAGATGAGGGCAACAAAGAAGGGGAGTCTGGATTTTTATTGTTGAGTGTTGTAAGACATTTCTTTGCACGCTTCAACTGTTTAGCTAAGTCTGTTGTGTTGTTTAGCACCAGGTGTTCCCGAGCGGGAATCCCACCCTTACCCACGGAGGACTTCGAGTGCCTACTCTGTGAAGGTTTTCTTGGGCAGTATTCATCATCTGGCAATCAGTGCCACTTTCAGCCACTCTCATTTGCACTTCCAGCTACAGGAATTATGCATTCCTGAACCAGGGTTTGAGAGTTGGAAGGTTGTTCTCAGTACTTCAACTGAGGAACCTATGGAGGGATCAACCCTTCACACTGTGGATCCATTGCAGTCTTTCGGGAGTTCATTGTCATATCCGGCATCAGGCCATCCATCTATTCTCCTATGCAGCAACATTTCCTACACGAATTGAGTAATTCTGCAGTGAGGGTTTGAGGAGAAGAGGAAGTTCCAAGCAACTCAGCTTGGAATCCTGCGAGGGATTAATCCTTCACTCCGAGGATCACTTCAGCGGCCTGGGATCAGCATTGTATTATCTATCATCAGGCTACATCATGAGCCCTCCTAGAGAGCGCAGCATTTCCCAGCAGTTGTGCATGCAGCAACTGCATATTCAGTGGAGGAGCTAGATCTCAAGTTTTGAGCTTGGGAATCGGGAGAAGAGACCAGCCCTTCAGTTAGTGAGTTGAGTGGGTGTTATTGTAGCAGATAGATCATTCTTTCAGACCCAGATCAACAGTTATCTCCAAGGAGTGCGTAACTCAACCAGCAGGGTTGCAGTGTGCAACCCAAAAAGGGCCGAAATTCCAAACTCAAAATCTGGCCAAACCATTTATGGGTTTTTCTAGGTTTTTCTGAGCACTCCAGCAACCTCTCGCACATGGTTCTTCTTCCCAGCATCAGCAGTTTCCAGCAACACTGCGCAGAGACAACCATCCAGTAGCAATAGCAGCAACCACATTTTTAGTGCTACGATTTAGAGCTATTTCAGCCACTTCTTGTTGGCTTGAGTGCATCTTCTTTGGAGCACTGTGTACTTTATTTTGTTGTTAATTATAACGATATGACCCAACTATTTCTACTCGTGGTTATGATGTCTTAATACAATTTCCAGTTGCAGCATATTTCCGACATTTTCTAAATTTTAGTGCTATATTCTTGTTTTGCTTTATTTGGAATGCTGCAGATGTTCTATATTCCTGTCTTTTCCATTTTGGGATATTACAGACCCAGAAAGCGTTTGAAGAAATTCCATTAGGTTTAAGAGATATTAAATTAATTAATCTTTTTAACTAAGGACCCTAAGTCTAACTTAGGAAAATTAAAATATTAAAATTGATTAAATTAAACATGTGATGAGAATGACTTAAGTGACACGGATCAAGCAGCTTCTAATTTTAGCCATTGATTCAAGATTAGATCACGGCCGTTGAAGTTTCAACGAGAAAAAGTATAAGAAGAGGGCTTGGGGTCAGTTTGAGAACACACACATTGGTAGGGCACTGAAGCTAAGCTGAGATTCTAGGGCATGGTTTGCTAAGAATTTCAGAAGTGTTTCAGCTGCAGCGAGGGGCAGTATTGGCGAGGGGGATGGTCTAGTCCCAGGCCAAGAGAACAACAAGGGCAGAGAAGGAGCAATCTAGAGCAGCACAGAGGTAGAAGCCACACAGAGCAGCCGAGAGCCCAATAGGGGCAGCGCATAGGCAACAGGAGGCCAGGAGGGCTGACGCAGGCCCAGCTAGGGCACCGCAGGGGCAGCGTAACCCAGTCTAGGGTGACGTTGGCCCTTCTTGAGCAGCACAGACGCTGACGCAGGCCAGGAAGGCTAATGTAGAGGGCTTTAGAGCAATGTTGGGGTTTCCAGAGGCCGAAAAGGGGCTGAGTTCTGTAAATCCCATTTGAGGGTGTGAATCAGTCAATTTTTCTATCTCCAGGATAAAGGTATTGCTGTCGGTTATATTTCTCTGTCGAGTTAACCAATTTGGTGCCCAAACCTGTTGTACTTAGAATCTACTTAATAATAAAAACCCTCCAGAAGCTAGCAGCACCGGTTTTCCCACAATGGGTTTTTTCTAGGGACATTTATCCAGAAAATCCTTGTGTGTCACTTTGTCATTGAGCATGTTATTCAGTTTAGATTTGCATGTGTAGGTTGTTAATGTATTTACTTCGATGTTAATGCTGAAGTTTTTAGATTAATAACGTATGTAAGTAGGAGAAGTAAATCAAGAATTTAATAGTAGGATTTTTGTAATTTAGATTCAGAAATTTTCACACGTCTCCACTGCTCCTGCTGTCCCTTGGATGCAAGGGATGCATCTTCCTCCTAATTCACCTCCGCTCCACTTGCACTGCTACCATCAAGTTTGCACTTGACCAAGTCTCTCCTTAGCTCTTCTTGCTGAAGAGAAGCCCACATCACTTCCCAGCTTGGCAAGGTTGCTCTGCTTAGGATACTCTGGACAAATACTTGCCAAACTTCAGTCACTGCGTTAAGTGCCAGTCTCACCATCACTGACGAAGAAGGGTTGCAAGTTGGTCATGGATTTCCTGAAGCCTAGTCAAGAACAGAATAATGCGCTCCCCTCTCCACATTTGCGCCATCCTCAGTTGTTGCTCTAAGTACATCTTCTGCTGCTTGGAAGATCCCTCATATAGCATGGCCAAGGCTTCCCACATCTGCTTGGCATTATCTTTGCCAGCAATATGGGACACCTTCCAGGAGTAGCCTTTTCACCTTCGCCATATCAGCCGTGTAGTTTTTCAACGAAACTGGATCTATTGGGACAACTACTGTGCTATCCACAAAAAGCTTCAGATCGTACTCATCCAGAAGACAAGAGATTCTTGCCTTCCAGATCACATAGTTGGAGGCTCCCTCCAACTAGTCCTGATCTCTAAGCTCGTGAGCTGCTATGGCCGTCAAATCTGTCGAATCTGCTCCTCTTCTTCCTCCTCTGCGTAACACTGGACAGGCTTACACACTCCTTGTGGAGCTCGTAGATCTGCTACCCAAATCTGCTACTCAGATCTTGGAAGAACTGAAAGTCCGTGGCTAGGAACTTCCCGACAGAGAAAATTCCCTCACTGTGTTGTTGCTTCTTCTTCTAACAACTTTCCGCCCGACAAAATCAAACTCTGCCTGCAGAAACTGCTTCCCACCAGCTCTGCGCTGCTCCCTCTGGCTCGGAAAAATTCTGATCTGGAGATCTTACCTCTCTGTCGACTCACTCAGAGAGAAATCTTCTCGGAAACTTCAGCCCTCCTTGCCTGTACTACACAATCCCTCTGGGGATTCAATTTGCTGCTTTCTACAGCTCTTCGGCCTTTGACTCAGTGTTGGATCTGCTCTTCCTGTTTCACTAAACACGCTCTGATACCATGTGAAAATTCCTAGATCCAAGAGCTAGAATCCCTACTGCAACAAGTTGAACTACTTCTCCTACTTGCAAATCTGATTTAACAAGTTATTAAAAGATTACTTCTTAAAATATCAAAGCAGTTACTGAAGCAATCACCCATTAAAATACATTTGTGAAAACAGAAACTGAGTAAGAAAAATACTGCACACACAAGACACTGTTATTTTTGGACAAATGTCCCGAAAAAACCCAATGCGGAAAAACCGGTGCAACAGATCTGAGGGTTTATATATTATGCATTAATTTTCTGAATAAAATCTGGGATGCCTTTCTGGCAATCCCTACAGAGAATATGATTGACAAAGAAGTTGGTGAGATTACCTCACACACTGATACTGGAAGCCCGACTGACCAACAAACCCCGGATGGCAAACCCTCCACTGCTTTGTGCAGTCTTTGCGTCACTTTGCGTGGGACTGTGTGGATTCTGCGTTGTTGGTCTTCTATTAGTTGGATTTGACCCTCTGGCCCCTTCCGATCTCACACCCCAACTTTCTGGCACTAGATCTGACTGATCCTCAGTTGAAACTCAATCCTCCTCTAGGCTACTGCGCTGCCACTGCTGGCTCTGCGCAGTCATTGCGTAGCTGCTACGCTGCCACTGCTGATACTACTATTTATCTTCTTCGCAATGTATACTCCGCCTCAGGAAGATCTTCAACAGGAATTACTCTGCCCCTCAACTGCAATCAAGAATCACTTAGATCTTATTTTCGTCTGAGTATTGGCTCCGTCAGAAAAATTCGATTTATATATCCTCTCGGTGTATCTTACAAATGACCCTCAAGCCTTTCTTTATAGTCTTCTCGTTGACAAATCAATAGCCGATTAGATCTCCAATCAATAGCGAAGATTATATTAGACTTCATCTGTTTTATCTTGAAGTTTCACCCATTGTTTACATTAATACTAATTAATTATTTTAATTTCATAAGTTAGACTTAGGGTCCTCATTAAAAATAATTAATTTTTCTCATAAAACTGTTTTTGGATGGAATTTCCCAATACGATTTCTGGGTTATCTGTAATGCATGTGTCTAAGTCTCTCCACAAAATTTGAGTCTTAGAGCACATCCAATGTTATAAAAAATCAACATCGAATTGCCTCTCTCTATATATAGCTTCTTCTGTGGGTCGAAGTGCCCTAATGTAGGCCGACTTGGTGTGGAGGTGACAAATGACCTTTTTGACTCAAAAATAATTACTTTTACATGATATAAAATCCCAAGAAAGGTCTAATAAAATTGGCAATGACTCTATTGAATCAATATAAAACCTAGATGCCTACAATGGCGGCTTTGAGCTAAAAAGATGATGACCCAAGCATGAAACCCATGCTTTAATAAGTCATTTTCATTACTAATAAAGTTTATTTTGACAAATAAATTACATTATTCAATGGTGAAGATCGAACCTAGTTACATTCTTCAACACTCCCTCTTAATTAGAGAGGTATTCATACACATATACAAGTACATGGAAGATCTCAAAAACACATGAACTACGAAGAGTTCAAGCACACTCAGTGCCACAAACTAGATACCTAACCAGGGTTATCTATTTGGGTGGGACTAAGATGGACTAAAGCTTTCAGCCACTCTAGGTACCATCAAGCTTACTTGCTAACCATCAACCTAGGGAACTAGGTGCGTATCCAAGCTCAGAGCTCTATGACCAATGCCACCCTCCCTCTTCAGGATTAGGGCATCAAACACGCATAAGCCGGTCAAATGTCCTCCCAAGCATCCGCCATTAGATGCTTCATATCTCAATTAAATATGCAATGTCAACCAATCCAAGCATGTTTCTAAAATACTCAAACTTCTTATTTGGAAGACTTTGTTAGTCCATCATCTACCTGTTCACCTGTCGAAATATACTATAGTAGATTTACGACCCCATCTTGTACCAAACTCCTAATGTAGTGGTACTTGTTGATATGCTTCGTCCTTGCATGGAATACAGGGTCTTTAGACATCTTGATGCTACTTCAATTATCACAATTTATTATAGTAGGATCAAGAGGCTTTCCAAACAAATCTAACAAGATTTTTCTTGACCAAACAACTTCCTTTCCTACTTCACATGCAACAACGTATTCAACTTCGGCACTAAATGCAACAAGATCTTGTTTTCTACTCATCCATGAAACCATTGCAGCTCCCAAATTGAAACATCCATCAGTAGTGCTTCTGCCATCTGTCACACTGCCACCCCAATCCGAATTTGTGAAACATGTCAGCTTAACTTCCTTTACATCATAATTTAGGCAGTGATGTATAGTGCCACGTAGATATCCCTAAATATGCTTTGCAGCTATCCAATGATCATGACGAGGCTTCAACTGAAATTGACTAAGAATGTTTACAACGAAACATATATCAGGTCTTGTATTTATCAGGTACATCAGAGAACCCACTAACTTACGATAGCTAGTAGGATCGAGGACACTGGAGTCGGAGCTTCTCAATTTCTTGAGATTAGTGATCATAGGAGTAGACATAGGCTTGGAATCCATCATGCCGAATCACTGTAAGATCTTATGTATTTTCCTTGACCCAAATACATCTCTCCAAGTTTCTGCTAGACTTCCAAACCCAAGTAATAGTGTATAAGTCCCAGATTTTTCATTTCAAATTCAGCTGCTAGCATTTTCTTGCATTTTTGTATTCTTTGCTCCACACCTGTAATGAACAAATCATCTACAGATAATAGTATAATCACTGGTTCATTGTTCACTACTTTGATGTAGAGATTTGGATTTGCAGAACTTTTAACGAACCCAATTCTTAAGAGATATGCATCCATCCTTGCATAGCATGCCCTAGGAGCTTGCTTCAGGCCATATAGGGCTTTCTTAAGTCTACAAACATGTGTGTCCCTACTATTTATTTCAAAGCCTTCTGGTTGTTCAATGTATACTTCTTCATCGATGGTCCTGTTCATAAATGTTGTTTTTGCGTCCATTTGATGAATATTCCATCCCATTGTAGCAGCTAGTGAAACCAAAGATCTTATAATAGTATACCTGGCAGCAGGTGCAAAGGTTTCTTCATAGTCTATACCTTCCTTTTGAGAGAATCCCCTTGCAACAAATCTAGCTTTGTATTTATCTATACTTCCATCAACATGATTTTTGATTTTGTAAATCCATTTTGATGTGACAATTGATTTGTCACTTGGCCTAGGAACGATTTCCCAGACTCCATTCTTCATGATGGATTGGTATTTTTCTTGCATCGCCTTCTTCCATTCTTCTTGATGAGCGACTTCTTCAAATGGAGTTGGTTTATCTTCTATTAGTTTTGTCATATATGTTGCATATCCTGAATATATTTTTGGTCTTACTTTCTCTAAAAGTTCCTTTAGCAGCTCCATGTCCTTCAACATCTTCAAGAGTAGCTTTTAGCCAATTTGGCCTCTTCCTTGTTTCGGGTATGATCACAAGCTGAATCGGCTCACTTGGTCCTTCACCTTCTTCTTCTTGGTTCGTAGTTGTCTTATCATGATACTCTTCTTCTTCAAATAGTGGTGTATCTTCGTCATCGAAATCAATTGGAATGTCCTTGGATCTTTTGTAGGCATGACTCTCATCGAATATAACATCCCTGCTTACTTCAATTTGTCTTCCTTCCCTGATATAGATTCTATATGCTTTTGAAGAAAAATTTTAGCCAACGAAGATTCCTTTAATACTTGTAGATTCTAGTTTCTTTCGCTTGTTCTTTGGAACATGGATGTATGCAGGACACCCAAGGATTCGAAGATGGTCCACACATGGCTTCTTCACTATAAATGCTTCTTCAGGTATCAAATTCTCAAGGATTCTATGAGGACTTCTATTTTTTATATATGTTGTTGTCGTGGTTGCTTCTCCCCATAGAAACTTCGGTAGATCTTGGTCAAATATCATAGTTTGTATGCATTTTCCAATTGTTCTATTTTTCCATTCTGCAGCTCCATTTTGTTCGAGAGTGTAGGGAACAATGAGTTCTCTCTTAATACTTGCTTCTTTGCAATATGCAACCAGTTCTTTTGAAGTATATTCCCCACCATTGTTGGATCTCAAGGTTTTCATCTTTCTTTCAGTTAAGGCCTCCACTTCAGATCTAAACTCCTTGAATTTTTCAAATAATTCGTCTTTGTCTTGAGAAGGTAGAGCCATGTCTTCCTAGAGTGATCATCAATGAAGGTCATGTTGCACTCAAATTGTCGAAGTTCCAAGGAAGCGGAAGTGCCTATTTTTTCAACGAAGATCGGATCACATATCAATAGTCCATGTGTCATGGTCACCCCATTCTGCAAGTTATATGATGTAAATGATCCTAGTAAGACCTTGAGTATATGTAACAACCTAGGTAATGAATGTTAAGAGCTTCTGGAGAACTGTGTGTATTGCTCGTTGAGCCATACACAATGAGCAATACACACAGTTCTCCAGAAGCTCTCAACATTCATATGTTTATCACTGTGGAAATGTCCATTTTCTAACCTAGGTAATCCTATGATTTTGGTAACGGATTTCATCCTAGGAGGTAGGTTTTTTTTACCTCACTAATTATCTGTGTTTCTAAACACGGCTAATCAGAAGAGTTTTTTCCCCTTCAACTAGGGTGAAATTTATTGTCGAAATCTTAGGTGAGTCCTAGTGTTTTTAGTCGAGTCAAATGTAAAAGTGATTTGGAAATAATTTAAGCTAGCTAGCTTAATTATTTTATTACAAATCACTTGGTCTACTAGATCATATTGTGTCGCAAATGGGTTATGTGTATTGAGGGTCTATCCAAATGTGTATTCTCCCTTTGAGGGTTGAAAATGTAAACTCTTATGGATTAAAGGGTGGAAAAATAATAAAATCCCCTCATGTGTAAATTAATTAATTTTTTAGCAAAACAAAATAAAATCCTAAGCCAGAAAATTAATTAATTAGAGTGAAGTTAGGTTGTCTTAAGAAAATTAATTCTCCAAGTGGAAAAATTCGTGGGTCTTAAAGGAATCAGTTTTTAGAGGTCCTCCACCAAGGGAATATTGTATTTTTCAAGAAAATTTGGACCCTTGGACCTTGGTGGTTAAGTCAGTCAAATTTTTTAGGAAATTAGCTCAAAATAATTAATTTTGAGTTAATTAAAATGGAATTAAATGATAATTCGAAAATTCCTCAAAAATAAAAAATCGAAGGCCAAAATCAAAATATCTTGAAGTGTTTATCAACAGGCAAGATTATTTTGACAAGGATCAAAGAAACTAGCCATTATTTTTCCACTTGGAGAGTTTATCTATAAATTAGAGAGTTAGCTGAGTCTCTACTCATCTTGATCTCTGGCTAGAATATTGTCGTTGAAGCATTTTTGTAAACTATTGTCCCGCTAGGAACTATTTTTTCTGGTATAATAAAAGACTTTGGGGTGCAACTCGAGGTGTTCTTGTTCGTTGATTTGAGTTATGTATTGACTACGAGCTTCCTATGTTGTGCTTTATATGATTATTTTGAGATAATACATAGTGTTTGCAGGTACTCAATCTTTGGTCTCCAAGTTCACAGACTGTGGGCAAAGATCATTTTGCTTGGATCCTCAATTTCTATATGGTATATTAAATTTTTGCTAAGGCTATAGTGAGCATAAATTTTCTAAAGCGTTTTTAGCCATTCATTAAAGGAAAAATATTATAAAAAAATATTTTCTCAAAATTCAATTATTTTTCAATTATAATCTGTCAAACTGTGAATTATTTTTTTAACTTGGGTTGGGGTTTTCAGATTTATATTGTATATATTTGGAGTTTGGGTGTTGTAATATTATTTTTTGCAAGTTCGATAAAGGGATAAAAATGAAGTCAGAGCTAGATCTAAGCCCTTGAGAGTAAGATCTAACCTCTTGAGAAATTTTCAGGGATACCCACTGAAGAAAATTGCAGTAAAATTCAGATCGAGGGAAGAAAAAAAAAATTCAAGATAAGGGTTTTGTTTTTCAGCACTCCCGAGACCAAATCTGACCTCCTCTAGCCCTGTGTCAACCCCTACGACCTCTGTGTCAAACGAGTGAGCCCCTACATCAGCCCAGTGAGCCTTTGTATCATTTTTTTAGCCCTTTAGGGCAGGTCGTAGTCCCTAGAGGCCTCGACCTCCCTTTCCTAGCCCAGCGATAGGGCTTTAGGGCCTTGAAAGGTCTAGCCATTGGCCCGAAGCCACACAACTACCCTCCCTTGACCCTAACGGCTGCCCTTTAGGCAGTCCATGGCCTTTTAGGCCCGAATTTGCCTCAAAAAACCCCAACGTCTAGCCTTGAGGCATCCTCCTCCTACAGCATTGCTTCCTCTTGGCCCTCTTCTGCGTTCATGACCCCTAATCTACCCTCCTAAGCCGTTCTTCCCTCAACGTTGGCCTCCCTTGGCTTTTCTTGACCATTTTTGCCCTAATCTACCCTAAAACCCTCATCTGAATTTTCAAGACTGATCCCTTGATGGTTTTGCAGGTGTTAGTCTCCAAAATTTTGATTTTCAGGTGGCATCCTTATCCTAAAATTTTGGGATACTTGGGCAAGTGCATCTACAAGCCTTTAGGCCTACGGTTTGATCTCTAAACACGAGTTTTCTCTCTGTTTTATTACAACAGTTAAATCAGTAATAATTAAGCCCTAATATCACATGCAAATTGGTCAAAATGGTTAACATTGCAAACTTTTCATTTTCATAAATTTTGGCCACTTGGGCACCTTAGATCTATTTTTCTACTTGTTGGAATTTACTCCATAATTGAAAATTTCAGATCTGAAATTTTTGAAGCATACACTTAAAGAGGGTCAAAAACTTAAAATTTCAGTTTTGGTGAATTTTTACTATTTTTGGGTATATTGGGCATTGGTTTTGATATCACTAGCTTGCTCATCTGTTAGTTAATTTACTGTTGTAATAACTTATTACAGATCTGAAATATTGCTAAATACATCATCATAAAGTAAGCTAAGCTCTTAGATTTACATTTGCTGGTCATTGGAAAGTTTTATGCTTCATGTGTTGGGCAAATCTCATGGTTTTAAAGTGAATTTTTTGCCACTATCATAAGTATAATAGAGTGCTGAAATTTTCTGAAGTACCATTGTTGATTTGATTATTGAAATCTAATATTTGTGTGTCTTGCTCTAAGTTTGCAAAATTTTCTGAATTTGGCACCTAAAGCACTCGTACATTCAAGCTCTAGATCCTTGATCTTGTGATTGACACAAGTTGTTTTAACACTTGAAACCTAATTGGCATCATTATGTTTGGCATCTTGGTTGATCATCTTAAGCACTTGGCATCTAAGTTTTTCATTGGTTATCTCAAAAGTGGTGTTTGGTATGTCCTAAGTGATATTGAATATTGTTGAAATATTGGCAATTTACATCTTGTGGATAATCATGAATGAATAAGTGTTTTAGTTTTCTTTGAATTGGGCAAGCATCTCGTGGGTTAATCTCTTGTTGAAGTTTGTACTTGTATATGTTAGCATTTATCTTGTTTAAGATTGTTATCTCAATATTGTTTAGTATTCTTGCTATAAGACGATTCACACTAAATACTTAACTAATATTAAACAATCTTAACTCACGATAATCTTAGTCATAGTCTTTTGCAAAAGCATTCTAAGATCTAGCCTACATTAAGAATTTACCTCCTAGCATAAGCTAGGTTGATAGACTCTTAGGGCAACCCTTTTCAAACTAGCTTGAGAGATTCAACTATTCCTATTGGTTAACACAGTGACCTTGCAGTCGTCAGAGCCACAGTCTCTGCAGCGCCGAAGGCACTGGGTGAGTGGAACACAGGAGGAGGTATCCTTAATCAGGCCACCTCCTACTTCCCGTTGGTTTTCATATCACAACTTACTTTGAGGATTGTTTCTCAAAACAATTAGGGGAAAGGTTCTACTTAGATTAGGCATATAATTAAAATTAACCAAGATCACTGCATCTCACGTAGGTCCTAGGGCTTGCATATCATATAGGTTAGTCAATCATTCAAACAGTGGGTGTCCATCTAGTCACTTGGTTTCAAATTTAAGATAAGCAAGAATTGTGACTCCATTAAGGCACTGGTCTAATACTTGAAAATCTAATCTAATTAATAATCTTGCTCAAACTCGACCAAGTGGCTAGGCCACTCATCTGTGTCTCCCAAACAAGTTGGTTTCCAACTTGTGTTCCTTCACCTCATTCCATAGGGACTACCCCCCATAGCCTGTTGTTGGGAGACAGCTAAAATAGAGTAGGCGAAGATCATAGTGACAACCCCCGCCCTAAGCGGTTGTCGCAGTGTCTATACAATCTAGGCAACAACATTTTTTGGTGTCGTTGTCAGGGATAGATTTTTCCGTTCCTGGGGTTTACGACAATTTCTCAATCTTTCAATCTTTCCATCTTTCTTCATTCCTTGTCCCGCCAATGTCACAAGTTTTATGGCGTCGTTGTCAAGGACCAATTTTTGGACCTTGACTTTACGACAATCTCCATAATCTTGTAATCTTTCATCCTTCATTCATTATCGCATCAACACTGCAACATTTCTCATTCCATCATCCTTCATCTTCTCATCACCTTATCTTTTTCCCTCTCACTAATCTTCTCATCTTGTTCATCCTCATATTTAGCACTTGGACATTTAGGTTGGCTTCCTGTTTGGGTGGCAACTCCACTTATTCATCCATTCACAAGAACGTACTCTAAAAGGAATCCTAGTAGCCTCGTTAACCCCGCTCTCAATCCTGAAAAGGTTCTAAGAGTCTAGTTAAACAAGTTACATTCTAGAGACCATTTAAATTTACTCAGACAGGATGTTCTCCTTGATCTCCATTTGCTTTTCATCAATCCTCCAAATAAAGACATCATGGGTGAATTCTACGGGCCTTGCAACTTCACAAACATCCACGGATATCTGCATGATCTTCCAAATGAGTCAACCATGAACAGATTGTCAATATTTGAAGGGAACAATGCTATCAACGTTGAAGAACATATAAAGAGGTTTACTTTGTTCCAATAGAGAGATGCTCATTCTACAGACTGTAGTTATGAAGATGTCAAGATGAAATTATTTTTCTTATCATTAGAAGGTACTACACTCAACTGGTTTCATGACAAGGCTGACAATGCCTTTGATTTTTTGAGAACCTTCCTTGATGCTTTCCGAGACATATACAGAGATAAGAGGGAAGGGAAGTACTTAGTAAAAGAATTCAATACCATCAAGAAGAAAGAAAATGAAACGGTGGTAGATTTTAACCAAAGGTTCAACAAGTTACTAAAAGATATGACTTGGAAACATACCTTGAAGCTTATCATGTAGAAGTGCAGTATGAAATAAGATGTGCTCACCCTGTCACTTTAGTTGCTGCTCAAAACTCAGCTAAAGAGTAGGAAAATTCCATGCAAAACCTTTGCCACAAGCCTGGCTTTGTGCTTGTCAAGTGAGCCATCAGCGCTGTACTTGTTCTTGCAGACCCACTTGCAGCCAATTGGTTTGATTCCCAATGGAGGATCAACCAACTTCCAAGTGCTATTTTTTATCAAGGCATCATATTCCTTTTACATCACTTCATTCCATTCATCATGAGAAGTGGTTTCTTTGAAGAAAGTTGGTTCAAGATCTGTACACAAATTCAATTCACAATTATAAGAAACATCCATATCAACAAGTGAATCAAAATCATCTACATCACCTCCATTTTTCCTAGTGGAACTTCTTGTTCCTGTCTTTCCAACCTCATCAGGACAAACATTTTCAAGTGTCTTTGTTAGCCATTTTCGAGGACCTTTCTGAGATGGCCTAGGTTGCTCATTTGACTAAGTTGGGATTGAATCAAGATTCAGTCTCCCAATTCCGTCAATCACATCACTAAAAGTGTTATCTATGGTTGGTTCTGTTGAGATTTTGTATCTTTGGGGTAGCATCAGTTGTGCTCTAGCTCCCAAACTTTGTGGAGGGACTAAAGTACACTGGATCTACAAGACCCAGAAATGGATTTGGGAAATTTCATCTGGATTAAGAGATATTAAATTAATTAATTATTTTAATGTATTTCCTAAGTTAAAACTTAGGAAATAAAATAATTAAGTGAATTTAATTAAACATGTGATGAAATTATCTTAAGTCACACGAATCAAGCTTTCTTTTAATCTTAGCTATTGATTAAAGATTTAATCTTGGTCGTGGATTTGTCAACGAGAAAAGTATAGAGGAAAGGCTTGGGGTCATTTGTAAAAAACACATGGAGGCAGAGCACTGAAGCTAAGTTGAGATTCTAGGGCGGGGTTGCTAAGAATTCTCAGAAGCGTTTCAGTGGCAGAGAGGGGAATTTAGACCAAGGGGATGATCTGATCTCGGAGTCTAGAATACACAAGAAGCAGAGAAGAGATAAGCAAGGACAGCGCAAAGAAAGGCAACAGCAGTAGCAGACGGCGGCAGCAACAGCGACAGACAGCAGCAACAGACGGCAGTGTCTTTTAGGGGCAGCGCTGGGGTTTCTAGGCCTAGATCTGGCTGAGTTTTGTAAATCATGTTTGAGGGTGTGGATCAGTCAGTATTTTTGGTATTAGATCAACCAGGAGCTGCAGATCTAGAGTTTTCTCTGTAGGTTTTTCTAGATCTGGAAACCGAAGTTGTGTATTCAAAAATATTCTTAATAATAGAACCCTCCAACAGTCAGAGACCGGTTTTGCCACATTGGGTTTTTCCGGGGACAGTTTGTCCAGAAATAACTGTGTCACTGTGTCTGTGTGCATATGCTTATTCTAGATCTGAATTGGGAGAGATATGTTATGTGTTTTGCTTGTATAAGTAGAAGAAGCTTAACTAGATTAACAGTAATAATATTTGCATAAGAATTAAGATTCAGAAATTTCTACATGGTATCAGAGCAATTGCAGATCTGAAGAGGCAGCACAGTTGACAAGAAAGGAAAATCTGACATGAACAAAGGGAAGGGTTCATGCAACCAAAAGGACTCACGCAGTCCTTTAGAGCATGCAGAAATGCAAAGGGAACATGACATGAAAGTGCTGGCATCCAGACTAGAGGAGGATCTTGCATGTGTGTCAAGCACAGCTCCTCCTGATGTTTGGTATATTGACAGTGGAGCATTTGCTCACATGACAGGGGTTCGAGAATGTTTTTCGAGCTATCAAGAGGAGCAGATGAATTTCCAAATAACTATGGGAAACAAAGAAAAATGTGCCCCCATCGAGAGAGGTACCGTGACTTTCCAGACGGAAGATGGCCACAAGATTCAAGCCACAAATGTTCTACATGTACAAGGGTTGGGGACGAACAGAGAGGTACTATAACTTTTCAGACGGAAGATGGCCACAAGATTCGAGTCACGAATGTTCTGCATGTACAAGGGTTGGGGATGAACTTACTCTCGGTGTCTCAACTTCAGAACAAGGGCTATGATGTATACTTTATTCAAGACAAAGTATATGTCAAACATCCTAACTGGAGTAAAAAGGCACAAATTGGAGTAAAGAGTCACAAGTTGTATACGCTTCAACTTGAATCTCCAGTGGCCCTGATCGGCATTATAGATGACGGAGCTCTGAATGAGTTACGGCACAGAAGGATGGGGCATCTACACCATGGAGCCTTGGAGATTCTCAAAAATACTGTCATAGGGGCTCCTGAACTCAGCACAAAGAAAGACGATGTTTGCAAAGGATGCATACTAGGGAAGTACGCTAAGGCAGCATTTCCAAGAAGCCACAACAGAGCCAAAGGTGTATTAGAGTTAATATACTCTGACATTTGGGGTCCGATGTCTACAACAGCTCTCAGTGGGGCAAAATATTTTGCCACCTTCATTGATGATTATTCCAGGAAAACTTGGATCTATTTTCTGAAAACCAAAGATGAAGTCTTTAATCGGTTTAAAGATTTCAAAGCATTGGTGGAAAACTCTACAGGAAAGAAGATCAAGAAGTTAAGGTCAGATAACGGTGGAGAATATATCGATAAAGACTTCACAAATTTTTGTGCGCAGGAAGGCATCAAGAGAGAGTGAACAGCTCCCTACAATCCAGAACAAAATGGAGTTGCAGAACAGAAGAATCGAACCATAATAGAAGCTGCAGGGGCAATGTTGTACGACCAGGAAATGCCCAAATTCTTATGGGTAGAGGCCTACAACACAGCAGTCTATATTCAGAATAGAGTTCCAAATAGGGCTTTAGGGAAGGTGACTCCCGAAAGTGTGTTCACAGGCAGCAAGCCTAAAGCAAGCCACATCAGGATATTCGGTAGCGTAGCATACTGCCATGTTCCAGAGGAAAAGAGGAAGAAACTGGATCAAACTGCAGAAAAGGGTTTTCTGATGGGCTACAGTGAGAATGCAAAGGCATACCGCGTCTATTTTCCAGAGAGCAGGAAGGTCGTGGTAAGAAGGGATGTAAAATTCCTTGAAGAAAGAGCCTTTCAGAAATCTCGAGAGATGGCCATAGATATGCAGATTGAGGAAGATCCACTGGTACAGCCTCAACGACCTCTGGAGGAGAGGTCCAATGCCTCTCCTAGGCACAATTGTTCTGAAGGAAGCTCCTCCGACAAAGAACAGGAGGAAGAACAAGTGAGACCACCCACCACTGATGGGAGACTAAGCAGAGAACTCCAACAGATTCTTAGAGATGCAGAAGGATTTGTTGGAACACCTAGAGAAGGGAAGAGGATAAGGAAACAACCTGACAGATATCAGGCACTGGTAGCTCAGGTTGGAGAGCCCTATACCTTTCGGGAAGCAGCTCAGCATCAGGTATGGGTAGATGCCATGGGGAGGAGTATAGCTCCATCATGACAAATGACATCTGGGAAGTAGTCCCTAGACCACAGGACAAATCTGTTGTAGGATCCAGGTGGATCTACAAGATCAAATATGTTGTAGATGGTAGCATAGAGAAATTCAAAGCAAGATTTCTAGCAAAGGGGTATGCCCAGAAAGAAGGCATTGACTATGAAGAAACCTTTGCTCCAGTAGCACGGTACAATTCTATCAGATTCATCATCTCTTTGGCAACGCAGATGGGATGGGAGATTCACTAGATGGATGTCAAGACTGCGTTCTTGAACGGTGTGATAGAGGAGGAAGTGTACATAGAGCAGCCAGAGGGCTTCGAGACACATGAGCAAAAGACTCATGTTTGCAGACTTAACAAAGCCTTGTATGGCTTGAAACAAGCCCCCAGGGCATGGTATGGTCAGAATGATGGCTACTTGCAGAAGATGGGGTTCGTCAAGAGTGATGCAGATCCCAACTTATACTACTTGAGAGTAGGAGATGAGCCACTTATTCTATGTTTTGTATGTGGATGACTTGCTTTTGACTGGGTCATCCAAGCTCATCATGGACTGCAAGGAGAATCTAGCAACAGAATTTGACATGAAGGACCTAGGACAGATGCACTATTTTCTTGGGTTAGAAGTTTGGCAGCATGAAGGGGAAATCTTCCTAGGGCAAGGAAGATACACGATAGAGATTCTGAAAAGATTCCAGATGGAAGATTGTAGACCCATGGCCACGCCAATGATCACTAACTAGAAGAAGATAGACACATCAGAGGATGATGAGGCTGATCCCACCTTGTACAGACAGCTCATCGGGTCATTGATGTATCTGGTCAATACAAGACCAGACATCTACTATGCAATGAATACCCTCAGTTAGTTCATGGTGGAACCAAGGAAGGCTCACTGGGCAGCAGCTAAACATATTCTTAGATACTTGAGAGGGACAGTCGAGTATGGGCTAAAGTACACGAAGGAAAATGAAATTCAGTTAAGTGGGTTCACAGATGCAGACTGGGTTGGAAGCACAGTAGATCAGAAAAGTACCAGCGAGTACTGTTTCAGTCTCGAATTAGGAATGACCTCCTGGTGTAGCAAGAAACAAAAGTTCGTAGCACTAAACTCAACCGAGTCAGAGTACATGGCAGCAAGCACGGCTTCGTGTGAGGCCATATGGCTTCGCAAATTAATTTTGAACCTACTTAAGAAATGAATAGAGCCAACCAAGATCATGTGTGATAATCAGAGTTGCATCAAGCTCTCTAAGAATCCTATGTTTCATGACCGGTCGAAGCACATTGACATTCGATGTCACTTTATCCGAGACTATGTTCAGAAGGGAGCAGTACAGTTACGATACACTCCTACAGGTGAACAAGTAGCAAACATTCTCACCAAGGCTCTGAATAAGGTTAAGTTCACTTGCTTCAGAGAGAAGATGGGAATGATCGAGAACCCCTTCCACTAGAGGAAAGGGTGGTCTTATGAAGAAGAGGGAGCTGCAGTATAGTGGTTGCAATGGCAGGGGCAGAGTCATGGGCAGCAGTACAGAATGGCAGCAACAGTGCAGAGTTGAGTGGCAAGAGGCCAAGCTTCAACAGCACAGAACCAATGCCCAAAATCATGTAATGCATGAGTGTGATGTATTGCTAGAGCACACCCTTGATACTAAGAGGGAGTGTTGAGATTTTGTGTATTTGGGGTAGCATCAGTTGTGCTCTAGCTCCCAAACTTTGTGGAGGGACTAGAGTACACTGGATTTACAAGACCCATAAATGGATTTGGGAAATTTCATCTAGTTCAGGAGATATTAAGTTAATTAATTATTTTAATGTATTTCCTAAGTTAAAACTTAGGAAAATAAAATAATTAAAATGAATTTAATTAAACATGTGATGAAATTATCTTAAGTCACACAGATCAAGATTTCTTTTAATCTTAACCATTGATTAAAGATTTAATCTTGGTCATTGATCTGTCAACGAGAAAAGTATAAAGGAAAGGCTTGGGGTCATTTGTAAAAAACACATGGAGGCAGAGCACTGAAGCTAAACTGAGATTCTAGGGCAGGGTTGCTAAGAATTCTTAGAAGTGTTTCAGTTGCAGAGAGGGGAATTTAGACCAAGGGGATGATCTGATCCCTGGATCTAAAATACAAAAGAAGCAGAGAAGAGATAAACAAGGACAACGCAGAGAAAGGCAGCAAACGGCAGTAGCAGACAACAGCAGCAGCAACAGTGTCTTTTAGGGGCAGCGCTAGGGTTTTTAGGCCTAGATTTGGCTGAGTTCTGTAAATCTCGTTTAAGGGTGTGGATCAGTCAGTATTTTTGGTCTTAGATCAACCAGGAGCTGCAGATCTAGAGTTTTCTCTGTAGGTTTTTCCAGATCTGGAAACCAGAGTTGTGTATTCAGAAATATTCTTAACAATAGAACCCTCCAGCAGCCAGAGACCGGTTTTCCCACATTGGGTTTTTCTGGGCACAGTTTGTCCAGAAATAACTGTGTCACTGTGTCTATGTGTGCATATGATTATTCTAGATCTGAATTGGTCGAGATCTGTTATGCGTTTTGCTTTGATGTTAACTTGAATTTATTCAGTTAATAACTTGTATAAGTAGGAGAAGCTTAACCAGATTAACAGTAATAATTTCTGCTTAAGAATTAAGATTCAGAAATTTCTACAAGTTCTTCATGTGGGGGAGAGAGTGCTTCGGAAGACGATTCCACAGATTGATTCAGTATAGGAATCCCCCCTTCAAGATGTGGAATCTGATTATCAAATTCTTGAAATGACTTTGCATGTGTGAATCTATCCAAGCGATCAAACTGTTGCTCAACAACATTGTCAGTCTTGGAAGATTCAAGAAATCTAACATCTCTAGATAATACAAACTTCTTATTAACTTCATCATAGAGACGATATCCTTTGGAGGTATTGGAATACCCCAAGAAGATACATTTTCGACTTCTTGAACCAAGTTTATTTCTTTGTTCCTTAGGTATCAAAGCATAACAGGTGGAACCAAAGACCTTGAGATGCTTTACCAAAGGAATGTGACCATGCCACATTTCATAAGGAGTCTTATTTCTAATTGCATTAGAAGGACACCTATTCTTTGTTGATTTTTATAGCATCGGGAAGTGTTCTAAGTCTCATTTTTGGTGGAGAGGCTTGGACAACAGTTATCCAGAGAACCCAGAAAGCGTTTGCGGAAATTCCACTCGGATATGGCTTTATTAAATTAATTAATCATTTTAATTATTTTAATGTAGACCCTAAGTTTAAATTTAGGGAAATTAAATAATTAAAGGGTATTAATAAAACAGAGTGTGAATCTTCTAGAAAACGTAGATCAAGTCATCTTTTAATCTGAGCCATTTATTAACGATATAATATTGGTCGTTGATTCATCAGCGAGGAGACTATAAGAAGGGGCTTGAGGGTCATTTGGAAATTAACCCGGGGACATTCTTAGTACCCGAAGGAAATCGATTCTGAAGCAAGAGAATTTGATTTTAGTGGATGAGTTTGTAGAGGCGGGTTTGCAGAAGAAGAAGGAGGGAAGATTCAGTTATCGGAGAAGCAGAACTCTGGAGGATGAAGGGAAGGGTGAGTTGATCAGCAGCAAGAACCCCTCCACGCAAAGTTACACAATCTAGGGAGAGACTGCGCAGAGCTCTCACGCTAGATGACGCAGAGGGTGAAGGAGGTCACCCCGAGGGTCTGAAATTCTTCTAAAGGTTCCAGAAAATTCAGCCAGGTGTATGCTAATTTTTCTCTGCTCATCAAGACTCTTGTAAATGTACTTTCCATTTCTGAAGATAAATACAAAATCCTCATTTGCTGCACCGGTTTTCCCACATTGGGTTTTTCCGGGGACAATTGTCCAAAAATAACTATGTTCATATGGTTGTTTCTCGTGTGCTACTTGTGTAATTTTTTGTTCTTATGCTTTTGATTAGAGTGAGGATCTGCAAATGTGTTTATTTCAGAATTTACTAAAGCATCTGTAAATAACTTATCTCATAAGTAGGAGAAATAAACCAATCATTGCAGTAATAATTTTCAATCTTGAAAATTTCACATGGTATCAGAGCAAAAGGCTAAACACAGAAAGGGAGGATTTGCCATGGACCAGAAATCCGTCATCCGGAAGGGTTCACGTAGTCAAAGGGACTCAAGCAGTCCTCCAGAGCACGCAGAAATGTAGAGGGAACACGACATGAAAGTGCTGGCATCCAAACTAGAGGAGGACCTTGCTTGTATGTCCAACACAACTCCTCCAAGTGTTTGGTATATTGGCAGTAGAGCATCTGCTCACATGACGAGGGTTCGAGAATGTTTTTCAAGCTACCAAGAAGAACAAATGAATTTCCAGATAACTATGGGAACAAGGATAAATGTACCCCCATTGGGAGAGTTACCATAACATTTCAGACAGAAGATGGCAACAAGATTCAAGCCACAAATGTTCTGCATATACCAGGGTTGGGGATGAATTTACTCTCAGTGTCTCAGCTACAGAACAAGGGCTATGACGTATAATTTATTAAAGATAAGGTGTATGTCAAACACCCTAGCTGGAGCCAAAAAGCACAAATTGGAGTAAGGAGTCACAAGCTATATAAACTCGAGCTTGAATCCTCGGTGGCCCTGATTGGTAGTACAGATGACAGAGATCTGAATGAGTTATGGCACAGAAGGATGGGGCATCTACCTCATGGAGCCTTGAGGATTCTCAAGAATACTGTCATAGGGGCTCCTGAACTCAACACGAAGAAAGATGAAGTTTGTAGGGGGTCCGTACTAAGGAAGTACACTAACGAAGAGTTTCTAAGAAGCAGCAGTAGGGCCAAGGTGTATTGGAGTTAATACACTCGGATATTTGTTGTCCAATGTCCACAACCGCTCTCAGTGGTGCAAAGAATTTTGCTACCTTCATTGATGATCATTCCAGAAAAACTTGGATCTATTTTCTGAAAACCAAAGATGAAGTCTTTGATCGATTCAAAGAATTCAAAGCCTTGGTAGAAAACTCTACGGGAAAGAAGATCAAGAAGTTGCGATCAGATAACGGTGGAGAATATGTCGATAAGGACTTCACCAATTTCTATGCAGGGGAAGGCATCAAGAGAGAATGGACAGCTCCATACAATCCAGAGCAAAATGGAGTTGCAGAACGGAAGAATCAGACCATAATAGAAGTTGCAAGGGCAATGTTGTACGACCAAGATATGCCCATTTTTTTATGGGCAAAGGCCTGCAATACAACAGTATATGTACAGAACAAGGTTCCCCATAGATCCTTGGAGAAGGTGACTCCTGAGAGTGTGTTTACAGGCAGCGAGCCAGAGGTGAGCTACATCAGGATATTCGGCAGCATGGTACACTGCCACATTCCAGGTGAAAAAAGGAAGAAGTTGGATCATACTGCAGAAAAGGGTTTTCTTGTGGACTATAGTGAGAATGTGCAAGCATATCGCATCTATATTCCAAAGAGCAGGAAAATCGTGGTAAGAAGGGATGTGAAGTTCATGGAGGAGAGAGCCTTCAAGAAATCTCGAGAAATGGCCACAAATACGCAGATTGAGGAGGATCCACTAGTACAGCCTCAACGGCCTACATAGGATAGGTTAAGTGCCTCTCCAAGGCACAAGGATTCTGAGCAGAGTTCCTCAAAAGAAGAACAGGAAGGAGAGCAGGTGAGACCGCCCACCACTGACGGGACTCTGAGTAGAAAACTTCAACAAATTCTAAAGGATGCAAAAGAATTTGTTGGAGCCCCTAAAGAAGGGGAGAGGATACGGAAGCAACCAGACAGATATCAAGCACTGGTAGCTCAGGTTGGAGAACCTTCCAACTTTCGGGAAGCATCTCAGCATCAAGTATGGGTGGATGCCATGGTGGAGGAGTATAGCTCCATCATGACAAATGATGTCTGGAAAGTAGTCCCTAGACTGTTATAAATATAATTCATAACTAATAGAATAAATACAAATAAATGTAATTACTAAATAGTCAAATAAGGATTATGTTAAGTAGTCATTAGTTAACTGAAAAGACATGCCCAGTCATGAAAGGCCACCTACCTAGGTATATAAGCAGGGCCTCATTGTAACATTTCTCATCGCTTATCATTTTATATTAATAAATTATTACTGCAAATACCTCTCGTGTATTTTTACTATTTAAAGTCAACAAGCTATCAGTTTTGTTGCTTCATAGACCATAGGATATATCAATTGTAGAATCCAGGTGGATCTACAAGATCAAGTATGCTGCAGATGGCAGCATAGAGAAGTTCAAGGCAAGATTTGTAGCTAAGGGGTATGCACAGAAGGAAGGTATGGATTATGAGGAAACCTTTGCCCCTGTAGCTCGCTACACTTCTATCAGATCCGTCATCTCTCTGGCAACGCAGATGGGATGGGAGATTCACCAAATGGATGTCAAGACAGCGTTCTTGAACGAGGTGATAGAGGAGGAAGTGTACATAGAACAACCAGAGGGCTTCGAGACACATGAGTAGAAGACTCGTGTTTGCAGGCTTCAGAGAGCCTTATATG
Source organism: Pinus albicaulis (assembly GCA_034641835.2). Taxonomy (NCBI): domain Eukaryota; kingdom Viridiplantae; phylum Streptophyta; class Pinopsida; order Pinales; family Pinaceae; genus Pinus; species Pinus albicaulis. The sequence continues at coordinate 1,452,852,472 of CM076572.1, read as the reverse complement.
GTTTAAAACAAGCCCCCAGGGCATGGTATGGGCGAATTGATAGCTACTTGCAGAAGATGGGGTTCATCAAGAGTGATGCAAGCCCCAAGTTCCAACCTCTACTACTTAAGAGTAGGGGATGAGCTGTTAATTCTGGTACTATATGTGGATGATCTGTTTTTGACTGGATCATCCAAGCTCATCAAGGACTGCAAGGAAAATCTGGCTACAGAATTCAACATGAAGGCCCTGGGGCAAATGCACTATTTTCTTGGATTAGAAGTCTGGCAGCAAAAAGGGGAAATGTAACAGCGGAATCCGTAGATTTGGATACTGTAACAGAAGACTTGTACGCTTAATAGCAGAAATAGCTTTAATTATAAAAATACACAAGAGGTATTTATAATAATAAATATTTTATTGATAAGATATGACATGGTTGAATGATTACAATGAGGTCCCGCTTTTATACCCATGCAGGTACCTTTTCATGAACAGGCATGTCTTTTAGACATGCCTTTTCAGCTAACTTAATCACTAATTACATAATTACTATTTGATTAACTCGTAATTACATTTATTTCTATTTATTCTATTAATAACTATATTTATAAATTTAGTTATGAATTAGATTCATAACATTGCCTCCTTCTTGGCTTTGTCCTCGAAACGCAACACCGACAATTCCTTCACGGGATTACACCTTTAGGCATGTCATTCATCATCGGTACCTTCCTTATAGAATTCTTTCTAATGTTGTCTTGAAACGGAACTTGAACATATATATATATAGTATTTAACTCCTTAATATATATATAATTTATCATCTCTTTTTTTTTTTTTTAAGTACCTCTTCCTTATATAAAGTGCTCCTTTCTCATATTATAATCGAGATGATAAGAAGCTGGCCTCACTTTAGTTTCCTTTCAATATTATTACACCTTAAAAAAAAAAATGGAAATCTTTATTCCTCCGCACGTACGAGCATAACCCGTCCAAATGAAACATCAACATATACAACCCGTCCATTAAACCGTCACACCGTTTGTTGAACCTGTTGATTCAAACGCTCGGTGTGTAGAGTAAACTTGCAGATCTTTCCTCAATTCGATTTTATATACGATCCCAGTCAATCCCAATCTCAGCTACTTTAACGTCGTCCACTTAATCGTCATGTCCTTCAAATGTTGTTAACATTAACGTCGTAACATCAACGTCTGTTGCTTTTACAAACGGACGGTGACTTACTACGGGAATGGAGCGGCTTCATTGTTGATTTTTTTATTTTTTTTTTCGTTTTTCTACGACATTGTATCGACATTGAAATTCGTTGTTCTCTCGTCCGACTATCATACCTACTACCGGCTTCCAATCTAGAAGATATGGGATCCTTTTGAATTATGTATAGTGATTTTTTTTTTTAAATAAATATTTTTTTATTTAATTAATTAATATTAAATTAATTAATTAAATTAATAATTTCTTATTATATAAATGAATTAATTTGTACCTATATGTTATATAGTTTTAAATTTGAATGGAACGGTGTATTTCCAATGAATCGGTGGACCGAACACAACGTTTGACTGATGCATGAGCACCGCGTGCCTAAACGATAAAGTCCCTTGCGTTACACGCATATCAAATGTATCATATACGTTTGCAGCTTCTTCTCTTTTTCGTTGCTCAGCTGTTGTCTCTGCAAGTAACTCAGTACTGTCAATTTGCCGCTCCTCCAACACCGCACCCACTTCTGACTTGATATAGAAATTTCCCAATTGCATGCCGAATTTTGTAAGTGGCCCATATGAAGAAACGCCAAATCTGATATACCAATCTGGTAGACGCAGATGGATTTTGAGTACTTTAAAGGCTGTCATAATCGCTCCAGCAACTATAACTCGGGGTTCATATTGAAGAAAAAGCATTGTGCGCAATGAGTTATTAATGAAAACTTCAGCCAATATCTTTATCCAAGGCTTGCCCACACGTGTAGTTTGTTGATTAATTATCGTAGCTACTTCGTAAAAAAACCTCGTGGGACATAAATTTATAATAAGACCAGTCTCTGTAATTGTTGCAATTATCAGGTCCTTTTTTTTTCTTTGTTTCTGTTGGCCCGGATCGCGAATTGTCGCCCTCCGGATAGCGTGGTTAAATGCTCTAATCGATTTAGTAACTGCACAGTTTCGAATGCTTATGGCGTGTTTCCTGATAGAACTACCTGCACGGTTAGCCAAGTCGTTTATCCTCTCACTGAACATGAGCTTCTGGCCTCCGTTGTCGTCGTCGTTCGGAAGAATCAGAAGACGAGAGTTGTGACGCGCTACTCCCACAGTATTCTGAAGCTGTAAGAGTTGATCTTTTGACTTCCCTAAATATCCAATAGCGAAAACAAAATAGTCTTTGGAATATTTGAGGGTCTTTATGCAACTTCGACCTAGAACAAACACGATTTCTGAATCTTTGAACCACCCACTAAACTGTATCTCTGTCTGATGTATGCATTGCATTGCAGAATATTGAAGTCCAATATGGCTAACTCCAGAACGTTTTGGTTCATATTAGTCTTGAGCCACAAATAGTTTTGTCCATATATTTCAATAAACCTTCGAGCCTCCCATCTGGGCGCACTGCAATGCCATGGAAACTCCAATGGTTGTTCGATTCTTAAGACGCTTAGATCCATATAAGCATACCCACTTTTGACATCGATGGAGCAGAATTCAGTATGTTTATTCATAAATTCTACTATTGTCTTCGGAATGTCCTCGGAATTTTGTACAGGTATGTACACGCACCCCATGTCTCCTCTTCCCAGCCTTCTGTTCCAAGCACAATAGTTGCGGCACTTTTCCATGGTTGGAATCTGCTTGGCAATATTGAAACTGGGCAACATTGAGGGTAAACTACTGTGAGTCGCATATTGTACAGATTCAATATCAATTCTATTTCTTATGGGAACAAATTTTGCAAATGCCATTAGTGGCCTTTCCAATCTATTTTCATCAATTCCCTTCGGTTTTCTACGGACATTGTGATCTCTATTTGACGGCATAATCTCCCTGTCTAAGCCTACACTCCACATGATGTTTCGGGGGTGCTGCTGCTGCGATTTTTGCCACTGAATTAAAACCTGAATTAATGCTATAGCTTCTGAATTTCTCTTAAAATCAAAGAAAAATCTTGCAAACAGGAAATTCCAGCAAGGAGTTTCATCACTATCAACACCTCTCTCACGAACACCATCACTATCAACAATAGCACTGTTCTCTGAATCAGTTTTAGAAGACTTGCTGGTAAGTTTTTGCATATTTTCTATTGGAATATCCTGCAGACAATTGTCACTCTTAACTGAGAATTTCTCCACTTCTATAGACTCTTCTTTGTTCAGAGAAGAGCAACCAGAACTACAAGACTGTTCGTGAGAATCATTGGACATAATGAAAGGCATGCTTTTATTAAAAAGACATGTTTCTGACTCATTTACATGCATTACACGTATGGCTTCATTCCCAACTTCAAGAGCTTGGTTGGAAACTAACTTCTCATCTTTTGTTTGAAATGTGGCAATTTCATCTCTTGTATACAAGGCACATTTATGTCCTGCAAAATATTTGTCTCCACATTTCCAACATTTTCCTTCTTCTTTACTTTTATTATGCATTGGTGGGGGAATATATTTAGTTGACTTTTCCATGGGCGTTTTAACTGATTTCCCTTTATCATAACTAACTGCTTTCTCATTTTTACAGCATTTTTCATCTTTCTGTTTCTCATGTTTTTCTTTTCTATTACGAGAAATTTTTTTAAGATCTGCAGAAATTTTTTTAAGCTCTGCAGAATTTTCTTTTAAACCGTTTGTGATTTCTGCCCAAGAATTCTCTACTTTCTGAAGCTTTTGTTGAGCTTTCCTAATCTTCTCAATTATTTCTTCTCGTAATGACACATAGTGTGGCAGTTTATGTCCATAGGCTTGTAAACTACGTTCGTAGGCCTGTACAACAATGTTATGTGCCATTGCTTCAACTTGTCCCTAACTTGGCTTCAAGATGGCTCCAATACCACTGTAACAGCGGAATTCGTAGATTTGGATACTGTAACAGAAGACTTGTACGCTTAATAGCAGAAATAGCTTTAATTATAAAAATACACGAAGAGGTATTTATAATAATAAATATTTTATTGATAAGATATGACATGGTTGAATGATTACAATGAGGTCCCGCTTTTATACCCATGCAGGTACCTTTTCATGAACAGGCATGTCTTTTAGACATGCCTTTTCAACTAACTTAATCACTAATTACATAATTACTATTTGATTAACTAGTAATTACATTTATTTCTATTTATTCTATTAATAACTATATTTACTACTTTAGTTATGAATTAGATTCATAACAGGAAATCTCCCTGGGGCAAGGAAGATACACGACAAAAATGTTGAAAAGATTACTATAGACCCATGGCCACGCCAATGATTACTAACTGGAAGAAGATAGACACAACGGAAGATGATGAGGCTAATCCAACCTTGTATAGGCAACTCATCGGATCATTGATGTATCTGGCCAATACTAGACCAGACATATGTTATGCAGTGAATACCCTCAGTCAATTCATGGTGGAACCAAGGAGGGCTCACTGGGCAACAGCGAAGCATGTTCTCAGATATCTAAAGGGGACAGTCGAGTATGGGTTGAAATACACCAAGGGAAATGAGGTCCAATTGAGTGGGTTCACAGATGCAAATTGGGCTGGAAGCACAGTGGATCGGAAAAGTACCAGCAGGCACTATTTCAGCCTTGGATCAAGAATGAACTCCTGGTGCAGCAGGAAACAGAAGTCAGTAGCACTAAGTTCAGCCGAGGCAGAGTACATGGCAGCAAGCATAGCTTCGTGCGAGGCCATATGGCTCCACAAGTTATTCTTGAACCTGCTCAAGAAGCGGATGGAACTGACCGGGATTATGTGTGATAATCAGAGTTGCATTAAGCTCTCTAAAAATCCTATGTTTCATGATTGGTCGAAACACATTGACATTCAGTGCCACTTCATCAGGGACTATGTCCAAAGGGGAGAAATATAGTTGTGATACACTCCTACAAGGGAACAGGTGGCAGATACACTCACAAAGGCTTTGAGTAATATTAAGTTCACTTCCTTCAGAGAGAAGATGGGGATGGTCGAGAACCCTTTCCATTAGAGGGAAGGGTGGTCTTCAAAAACAGAGGGAGCTGTAGAAACAGATGAGGCAGTGGCAGAGAAAGTGTCACAGGCAGCAGTACAAAAAGAAGCAACCAGGACAACATCAGTGCAGCAGCCTGGACAGCGTCAGTGCAGCAAATGTTATAGAGTCAGAGAAGTACAGGGGTATCTTGCTTAAACACTTTCCTCGCTAAGAGGGAGTGTTGATTTTTATAGCATCAAGAAGTGTTCTAAGTCTCATTTTTGGTGGAGAGGCTTAGACAGTAGTTATCCAAAGAACCCAGAAAGCGTTTGTGGAAATTCCACTCGGATAGGGCTTTATTAAAAAAATTAATTATTTTAATGTAGACCCTAAGTCTAAACTTAGGGAAATTAAATAATTAAATCGTATTAATAAAGCAGACTGTGAATCTTCTAGAAAACGAAGATCAAGTCATATTTTAATTTGAGCCATTGATTAAAAATATAATCTTGGTCATTGATTCATTAGTGATAAGACTATAAGAAGGGGCTTGAGGGTCATTTGGAAATTAAGTCGGGGACATTCTCAGTACGCGAAGGAAATCGATTATGAAGCAAGAGAATTCGATTTTAGTGGGTGAGTTTGTAAAGGCGGGTTTGCAAAAACAGAAGGAGGGAAGATTCGATTATCGGAGAAGCAAAAGTCTAGAGGATGAAAGGAATGGTGAGGGGATCAGCAGCAAGAACCCTCCACGCAGAGTTACGCAGTCCAGGGAGAGACTGCGCAGAGCTCTCACACCAGATGGCGTAGAGGGTGAAGGAGGTCATCCCGAGGGTCTGAAATTCATCTAAAGAATCCAGAAAATTCAGCAAGGTGTATGCTAATTTTTCTCTGCTCATCAGGACTCTTGTAAATGTACTTTCCTTTTCTGAAGATAAATAGAAAACCCTCATTTGCTGCACCAGTTTTCCCACATTGGGGTTTTCTAGGGACAATTGTCCAAAAATAACTGTGTTCATATGGTTGTTTCTATTTTGCTACTTGTGTAATTTTCTATTCTTATGCTTTTGATAAGAGTGAAGATCTACAAATGTGTTTATTTCAGAATTTACTGAAGCATCTGTAAATAACTTATCTCATAAGTAGGAGAAATAAACCAATCATTGCAGTAATAATTTTCAGTCTTGAAAATTTCACATTCTTTTTGTACACAACACATAGAACTACATCAGCGCAAAGCATCAATTTTACATTCTTGAAAAACATCATGGAACAAACCATATTTAAAATTGTCCTGTTCATTCTTTCAGCTACACTATTATGTTGGGGATTATAAGGCACAGTTGTTTGATGTTTGATCCCATGTTGGCGAAGATAGTTTTCAAATTCATTTGAAGTGTATTCTTATCCATTATCAATGCGTAAAGAGCCAATATGAGTTTGTGCATCATTTTCAATCCATGCATGAAAATTCTTGAATGTTTGAAAAGCATCAGATTTGTTCTTCAATAAGTAAACCTAACACATTCTAGTGTAGTCATCAATAAACGTCATCATATATTTATTGCCATTTGCAGAAGGAATAGGCATGGGGCCACATAAATTTGAATGAATAAGCTCAACTTTTATATGTGCTCTAGAATGTGAATCATGAAAGGACTGTTTGTTATGCTTTCCTAGAATACAAACATCACATTGCTTAAGTTTGATAGGAATTGTAGGCAAACCAATAACTCCATTTTTCTTCAACAATCAAAGGTTGTCATAGTTCAAGTGTCCAAATCTAGCATGCCATAAAAAACTTGATGGGAATGTACCTTCATCATAGTGAGAACTGAATGCAAAGTTTTGTGCATGAGCAGAGGTACCTTGCAACTTTAAGAGTCTTCCTTCTTCTATCCCTCTCATGACAAGTGAGTGATATGATGCTTTTATGACCTCAACCTTGCCATCAAACATGTGAATGGCGAGTCCTTGTTGGCGGATGTGGATCAAGGACAGCAAGTTTTTCCTCAACTCTGGGAGGTATAGAACCTCATGTACAAGAAAGTCTGGAAGACCAAGAAACTTAAGCCTGATTGTGCCAAGCCCTGATGGCTTGAGTTTAGATTTTTCTGCAAATTATACTGCTCTCACTCCAACCCCCTGGCTCGTGGCCGCTCTCACTGCCCATCAGCCTCCCTCTCACTCAGACCTCAACACCGCCACACCTCCTGTGGCTCCTCTCTGGTGCTCCCTCCCACGCACAGTTTGACCCTTCCCACTTCGACCCTCCCCCAGCTGAGCCCTCCCTCAATTCGAACCTTCCCCAAATAAACCCTCCCCCAATTAATACCTTTGCACCTTTTTTTTACCAAAAAGTTTTTTTACAAAAAAAATTTTAAGTGCAGAATTAAATTTTTTTAGCACCAGAATATTTTTTTACAGTGGTAGCAAAGTAATTTATTTCTTACAGAATGCATTCACTCGTATCCATTGTGGGAGTCGTTCTCTCAGGAAAAGAGAACTATCCTGAATGGTCAAGGAATATTAAACGCACACTCATTTTTAATGAGCTGTGGAAAGGAATTTGTGAAGGAGACGGAGAAAATCCACTTGCAAAGCCTACAACAAACAAGGAGATCGCCATTTGGGGCAACAAAAATAGCAAGGCCTATACCTTGATTGCAACATTTGTAAATGGAGAGGTGAGCCACCATATTACACCATTTTCAAATGCCTATGAAACCTAGACGAAATTGAAAGAACTCTATGACTCACATTCAGAACTTGAAGATGTTCAGTTGATGATTAAACTATTAAACCTTGAATTGAAAAATGATGACCTTCTTGCTTTAGCATCAAAAGTAAGATCTATCATACATGATATTAAAAACACTAGTGTTGAAATTGACATATCTCTCATAGCTTTGTCAAGGTATTATATCCTACTTACTCACACTATCATGAGGCATTGCAAGCAAGTAGAAACCTCAAGGAGACTACCTTTCACTCCCTTAAGAAAAAGTTTGTTGTTATGTATAATTTATTAATTATTAGTTAATTATAGTTGTCTTAGGTTTGTGTTGTCTTAGGTTTGTTAATGTGGAAGGGCATGATCAACGATCATGCCTCTTCGCCAAGGGACACCATAAGGCTATATTTAAAACCTTGGTGATCCCCACTTGTAATCATCTCATCTTTTATCAATAATAATATATACTTATTCAAGTTTATCAGAGTTTTTACACTCCATTGGTATCGGAGCAGTCGCTCTTCAGGATCTGTGTGATCACCAAGAATTAAGAAATTACAAGAAAATTCCAGAATTGCAGATTTTTTTTAAATCGAGTGCTTGTGGCCAGCATTTTTAAATATTCATTACAAATAAACAAAGGAACAACCAAAAAAAACTTGCAGAAAAATATTCACCACCGCATACGCGTTCAATGTCTTCATCAATGTCGATCGCCGATATCCAAAAAAATTGCTGGATCTTGAGAAACAAATCAATAATAATTCTGATGACTTTGGAAAAAGATTACTCAGTCTCGAAGGTACAGTTGCAGGAAACTCCAACGATATCAAAAAGGTTCAAGATATGACGAATCGATTACAAAGACAAATGTGGCTAAATCATAACGAGGCCACAAAAAATCTTAGCAAAGCAATGAAAAAGATAACAGAACTCTTCGATAAGACAAATGATAAGATAGATAAGATAAGTCAGACACAACGACCCATATCCCCTAATATGGAACAAAATCAACAGAACAATTCCGCAGATTCAGGGAACTCGGAAGAGCATCAGGAAAAAACTGATTCCCCAAATCATCACGAAGATAGTAATGCAGATTTTCAAAATAAGCAGCTCTGGAATGCATTTGCTAATCAATACCCATTTCTCATCCCACCGTTAGCATATCTCGAAGACCAAAAATCGAGCTACCCAAGTTTGGCAGCAATGAAAAAAATAGCGTTGCATGGCTTAACAAAGCTGAAGAATATTTTGAGATTTATGACATTGATAGTGATGACGAAAAAATTAAGCACGCTTCCATGAAAATGGAAGGAGAAGCATATAATTGGTATATGTGGTGGAAAAAGACGACACTTGCTATCAGTTGGAGGAAATTTAAGGATGCATTCTTTAAAATATTCCAAGGTATAAAAGAGGAAAAGTTTTTTTCAACATTCATCAAATTACGCCAAAAAGGAGATGTGGATGAGTACACTCGAGAATGGGAGACCTTAGCGACACGAGTACCTGGATTGTCAGAATCTCGTTTAATCCAATCTTTCATCTCAGGACTTAAAGCACATATACAAGAAGAGCTCGAACTTCACAACATTACATCAGTAGAACTAGCAAGCCAAAAGCAAAAGCTGCTGAAAAGAAATTTGAAAGGTTATCATGGTCAAAATCAGAAAGAGTATATTCAAGACAAAGATTTCCTCAATCTAAAAATATAGATAACATAAAATATGTCCCACCCCATCTTCATGAAGAAGAAAAATCTAACATGGAAATACAAAGGATGAGAGAGGGCAAGCACAAACGTTGCGGTGAAAAGTGGGACCCTAAGCATAGGTGCGCTAAAAGAAACGAGACAAAGAATCTGTATAACTGTGAAGCAACTAATGACTCTAACAATGATGAATCAGATGCAACCACCCCAAAACTAGATGACGAAAGCATTACGCAAATGTCCTTATCAGCTATGACAAGTATATCACAACCTCACACACTAAAACTAATAGGACATATTAAGAAGAACAACGTAATGGTTCTCGTTGAGACCGGCAGTACCCACAATTTTTTAAATTCGACCATGGCCAAAAGACTCAACATCTTTACATTTCCCATGCCCAATATGAAAGTAATGGTGGCCGATGGTAAGAAAATTAAGAAGGTAGGGAAAGGCCATAAGGTCAAATTGTAGATTCAAAATTTTAATTTAGAATCTCCATTCTACACCGTGCCATTACAAGGAGTAGATGTGGTCTTAGGAATTCAATGGCTACAAACCATAGGTACCTATACTGCCAACCATCAGAAGCAGTTTATAAGCTTTAAATGGAAAGGGCAGAAGCACAAGTTGTATGGATTTCAAGCCCCAAGAAATCACATCGTATCGTCATCTCAGATGACAAAGTTGATTCGAAAAGGAGCGCCACCCTCTATAGTACAATGTCATCAGTTAGAAATGTTATGTACAAAAAAGAACCACGAAGAGTCACCAGAAGAACAAGGAATAGTTCAGAAACACGAAAAAGTCTTCCAAGACCTGCCAATAAAAATACCTCCTAATAGGGAACACGAACATCCAATAGATGTCAAGAAAGGACCTGACCCTGTCAATATCAAATCTTGTCGCTATCCACATCACCAACAGATTGAGTTCGAGAAGATGCTCCACGATCATTTAAAAATATGGAAAGCAAGAGCACGCCTCTCGGGAAATGCAAGCATTCGTCAACAATGTCCATCATTACATATGCGTTGAGGACAAAGCATCTTTAAGAGAGGGGCAATGTTATGGATAATTTATTAATTATTAGTTAATTATAGTTGTCTTAGGTTTGTTAATGTGGAAGGGCATGATCAACGATCATGCCTCTTCGCCAAGGGACACCATAACGTTGTATTTAAAACCTTGGTAATCCCCACTTGTAATCATCTCATCTTTTATCAATAATAATATATACTTATTCAAGTTTACCAAAGTTTTTACACTCCATTTGCAGAATGAAAGAAGGCTTTTGGGAAGAAAACAGCCCCTCAGTCTTCTAAAGAAGCTGTATGTTTTGCACACAGAGAGAAGAATCATGCTCAAGATTCTTCTAGAGGGAGAGGTGGCCGAAGAGAACGACAAAGGAAAATTTTCAGATTGTGGGAAGGCCAACGGGCCAAGACTGTGGGAAGGTCGGCGCATCGAGGACTGTGGGAGGCCGATGCCAAGAGTGTCGAGGGCCAAGGAGGTGGGAAGGTTGACGGGTGTGGGAGCCGAGAGGCGGTGTATTACTGTGGGAGAAGGTCGACGTGAGAGGATTTGGGTGTTGAAAAGTGTAACTAGGATCGGTCTTCATATTGACTATGTAATTATGTATTTATGTAAAATAGAAGACAATGATAATAAAATGTATTTTTGTTATGCTTGCTTCATGGGTTTCACGAGCAAGGTTTTATTATAGGTCAAGAGACTTATTCTTGATGTCTATTAGGTTGTGTCTTCTAGTTATAAATATAATTAAGGGTCATAAATATGAAGAGTCTAGTCATCTAAAATGCTCCAAGACCTTGTCATGATACCGTGAAGAAATAGCACCTGAATGATGCTCAAGACAACCTCAGTAACGCTAGAAAATAAGCCTTCCAAGTCGGCCTACAAGCAGTGATATAGTCAACCTCCTAACATACGATAAGTCGGCTTATTAACTGGCTGGAACAACTATATATACCCCTACATGTGCTGCACAGAAGATACAGAAAAACGAATTGGTTAAGTCTGAAATTTGCAGATAAGGTGTAGACAGATGTGAATGCGTTGAAGTGCGAGTTAAGGTTGTGTTCAAAGGACAGGGAAGCAAGGAAGTAATTATATGCGAACAAAGAGCCAGCTCTCTTGTTTAGTGCGGATCTCAGATGCAGACTTAAGGACTGTAATATAAGTGCAATTAAGAAGAGACAGAGCTGCGGATTGAAGATGCTAGAAGACAGAGCTATGGATTGAAGATTTTAGAAGGATATTATATATGTACAGCGTATAAGCTAAGGTTTGGGCATATGATTCTATGGTATATGCTAACTTATAGTGCAAGCTCATGACTGTAATGTGATGCGTAGGAAGTCTGGTTAAAAGGGGACTATGTTATCGTATGAGAACATAACCATATATAAAGGTATCATTATGATATGACAAATACACAAGGTCAAAGAAGGCAGAATACGAATAGAGATCGAGCTCTCTAGTTATGATGTAGAAAGGTGCAAGTCGGTGCAGATAGGTGCTGAAGAGAAGAAACAATTTAAGGAGTCAGACAAAGAAGCAGTGACAAGGTCTTGGAGGCATTCCTAGGTCAAGGGTCTAAGTCTTGGTCATGGTACTTGTCATTTGAAGATCTATAAGAAGAATTCCTTACGGGTTTTCCTCTCCAAAAGGGAAAGGTTTTTCCCTGGCTCGAAGAGCCTAATTTTGTGTCTCTTGTATTTTGGTAATTGACTTGATGAAAGACTAAATAAACTAAGAAGAGAAGACATAAGTAAATCATGTAAGCTTGTAAGTAATTATCAAGAAGAGAATTTGTATTAATCACTAGCCCTCTAAATTCTCAACAGTGGGGAGGTGAGACCACGCAGCATTGTGGGAAGGGCGTGTTGCAGTGTATCACTGTGGGAGGGCCGACCAGTAGAGTGATTGAGTGGCAGCAGAGAGAGTAGTGTGTAAACGCAACACTATGGGAAGGTTGGTCGAATTGACTGAGTGAGGGAGAGAGAAAATGTGCAGAAGGCAAAATTTGCAGTGGGCAGTCACAGTTCTTCCAGGAGCAGGCAGAAAGGTAGAGAGGCAGGTCGGCCAGGAGCAGGAGGGAGTTACAAGGGCAGGAATGTCGGGAATAGAGTTGGCTCTAATACCATGTCAGGCAAGGAGATAATTCCACCAAAACTGGAATTGCATTTGACTAAGGATGCATATGAATATATACATGGAGGTGAGACTCTTGGGATTCATTTCCCAGTGTCTCTTCAACTTCCTTATTTTCTATTTACATTATTATACAATTTCGCCCAATCCCTTAGGATTAGGTGTCAACACAAACCCATCATTAAGTGAACGTAAGAAAATCATGACGACATCCAACAATTTGGAAGTAGAGGCATATGATTGGTTCCTATGGTGGTCTAGCAAATGTAATGCCCATTCCTTTCATTGTAAGAATTTTGTGGATTCTTTGCTAAAAAGATTCTTCGACGAAGAAGAAGATGATGTCTACAACAAATTTGTTCATATCAAGCAAAAAGGGTCTGTAAGCGAATATACCCACGAATGGGAACTATTGGATACAAGACAAAGGATTTTCTGATGAACAACTACTTAAAATGTATAGAGGTGGACTTAAAGATTATATTGGTGCATAATTGAAATTATACATACCCAAAACTATCGAAGAAGCCAAACATGCAACAAACCTTATTGAACAAAAAAATAAATTTAACAAGTCACCATATAGCAGTTCCGAAAATCCAATCAATTACTCAAAGGGAAAACCAAGTAAGAATTCCTTGGACTAGCCTAACAAGTATATACCACCTCAATTGCGAGAAGAAGGTAACCAATATTCAAGCTCTGAAAAGAAGAAGGATGGTAAATGCTGGAAGTGTGGGGAAAAAATTTCACCACGACACAAATGCAACGAGCAAAAATTCTACAATTGTGAAGCAGAACAAGCAGAGGACTCTTTGAATAATGACTCAAGCGAAGATACTAACGAGGAAAATGACGCTCCAAACACAAAGCCAAGAGAAGAGGCTATGTCGACAATTTCCCTAGCCACAATCACAAGAATAGCACAACCACAAACCCTAAAGCTAAAAGGACATATAAAGAAAGAAAACGTCATTGTATTAATAGACACAGGAAGCACCCACAATTTCATAGATGTTAATGTAGCAAGGAGACTAAATCTATTTGTATACCTTGCAACAGATATAAGAGTTATGGTCGCAGATGGTAAGAGAATAGATGGAGTAGGGAAATGCCACGAGGTCAAATTGCAATTAAGTGATTACGAAATGGAATCTAGCTTTTACATCGTACCCTTGGGAGGTGTAGATGTTGTCTTGGGAATGCAACAGTTACAAACATTAGGAACATATTCCGCAAATCACTAGAAGCAATTTATAAAGTTTAAATGGGCTGGAAGGAAATATAAATTGTTTGGTTTCAAGCTCCTACTAAAATCGTATCTGTGAAACAAATGAAGAAACTTATTTGAAAAGCAACACCATGTTGAAATTTGGTTACCAGAGGACACGTGGTTCCCTAAGGCTTTGATCTTTGGCCTAGGGAAATGTGTCCAAATGTATTTCACTTTTTCTCCTAAAGTGACTTTAAAAGTTGTTAAGTCAAATATAATTTAAAAGTGACTTTAAGTGATAAAAATACTAAGTTTAATTTTAAAGTGACTTTAATAAAGTCAATGTGAAATTAGAAAGTGAAAAGTGACTGGAAATAAATGACTAAGAGGGTCTTTATTAAAGTGGGGTGAATTAAAAAATAGAAAGTGAGATTTAAATGCACATTTAATCTCAACCCTAGATCTAAAGCTATCTCAGCCATTGGATTTAGAAATTCTCCAAAAGTCACTTAGGGTTAGGTTAAAGGAGGAAAAGAGGGAAAAGATCATTCAGTCTTTCATGAGCAGATTGAGAGAAGGAGAAGAAGAGAGCAAAGGAGATTTTTGAGCAGTGAGGTGAAGGAGAACATAACCATGGCATGCATACCGAGGCAGCATTTCAGCAAATCCGTACAGCAAGGATTGTCACACAGTTCAAGGCAGTTTGGGCACGTTTTCCAAGGCAAATTCCATACAGCAGTTTGGGCATGCATTCTTAGGCAGTCGTACATCATTCTAGCATGGATTTCCAGGTGAGGGTTTGCTGTTTTGTGGCACAATTTCGAGGCAGACCGTATAGTTTGATGTTGTACCTGTGCATAGAAAACGAGGCAGATTCCATACAGCATTTATTGTTGTCCCTCTGCACACAATTCGAGGAGGTGGTACAAATGCTGCTTTGCACGCAAATCGAGGAGGCCGTATAGCAGCATTTATTGCTGTGTTTTTGGGCACGGAAAACAAGGAAGTCTATACAGCATTTATTGTTGTTCCTGTTTTGTTTTTTGCACATTTTCCGAGGCGGTGATTAAGCATGTAAAACGAGATAAGTTGTATTTGTTTGGTTGCTGAAATTTTCCGAGTATTTCTCTCTCACTGTAAAAGCTATTTATTAGAAA
Organism: Pinus albicaulis; assembly: GCA_034641835.2. Lineage (NCBI taxonomy): Eukaryota > Viridiplantae > Streptophyta > Pinopsida > Pinales > Pinaceae > Pinus > Pinus albicaulis. The sequence goes on along the minus strand of CM076572.1, from coordinate 1,452,837,325 downwards.
TAAAGAAAATCTTTCGAGCTGGTTTTCCCCAAGAGTTGTTGGGGGCTTTTCCAGGGTCATGTTGACCAAAAATCAACGTGTCAAATTTCTGTGTGTGGCTGAAAATATTTCTGTGTTTTTATTTCTACAATTTCTAGCACTTTGAAATTTCCAGAATTTGTGTTTTCAGAAAATATTTATTTTTCCATCTTGTTGAATGTATGGTTATGGGAATGGGCATTTAACTATATGGGAGAAATAAAGAGAAACTGAAAACTGGAGTGGGTCACAAAATTTCTACACACCAGTATTCATCGCACAATGTCAAAAGTTAGAATTGCTATCTATAGAAGTAATTCATCGACAACAACCAGAGGTTACAACTTTGATCCAAATATATAACAAGGTATTTCAAGAGTTGCCTATGAAGTTACCTCAAAAACAGAAGACATAACATATCATTGAAGCTAAACCAAGTACGACACCTGTAAATGTCAAACCATACCATTATCCTTATCATCACAAAACGGAAATTGAAAAGCTAATTGAAGACTTGTTAAAATGTGGAGTTATTACAAAAAGTAGAAGCCCATATGTCGCACCCATAGTACTAGTTCGAAAAAAAAAAAAAAGATGGATGTTTTAGATTATGCGTAGACTATCGCGGATTGAACAAGAAAACTATTAAAAACAACTTCCCTATTCCATTTATAAAGAAATTGTTAGACAAACTCCATGGCGCAGAGTATTTCTCAAAGTTAGATCTAAGATCATGTTATTACCATATACAAGTAAGGTCGGAAGATATCGAGAAAACTACAATCAGAACTCATGAAGGACATTATGAATTCCAAGTAATGCCATTTTGGTTAACCAATGCACTAGCTACCTTCCAAGCAACAATGGAAAAGCTTTTCTTCCCATACCTATGGAAGTTTGTACTAGTTTTTTTTACGACATCCTTATCTACAGCAAAACTTGGACAGAGCATCTCAAGCATCTGGAAGAGGTACTTTCCTTACTAGAAGAAAATCATTTTTATGTCAAACTATCAAAGTGCACCTTTGTAAAAAAATAAGTTGAACACCTCAGACACGTCATATCCAAGGAAGGAGTGACAGTAGAACCCAGTAAGATTACGGCAATCAAGGAATGGCCAAAGCCAAAAAATGTATCGAAACTACAAGGGTTTCTTGGATTAACAGGATATTACAAGAGGTTTATAAAAGACTATGTGCAATTAATTGCACCCCTAACAAAATTTTTAAAGAAAAATGCCTTTCAATGGGAAAACAAGGCAGATGAGTGTTTTGAGCCATTAAAAGAAGTGATGTCATCTACTCTAGTACTAGCAGCCCCAGACTTCTCTAAACCCTTTGTGGTAGAATTCAATGCTTCAAGATTTGGGATTGGAGCATCATTAATGCAAGATAGTCACCCCATAGCCTTCGAGAATCAAAAGCTCAAAAAAAGAGAAAGCTTGAAGTCTACTTACCATAAGGAGATGCTTGCCATCATACATGCACTGAATAAGAGGCGCCAATATCTATTAGGAAGCAAATTCTCGATTCATACAAATCACAATAATATTCAATTTCTACTACAACAAAAGACTTTATCAACAAAACAACAAAAGTGGATGGAGAAACTTTCCGGATTTAACATGGAAATTTTAAATAAAAAGGGAAAGGACAATGTAGTCGTTGATGCTCTCTCACGAAGAGACAAAGATGTCACAATATGCTCCGCATTGGTGATAACTCCGGATTGGTTGGATGAGATTCAGACTAAATATGCCAAGAATCCAGATTCTTGTTCAATAATCGAAAATATTAATCAACACCCCAACTTCGAATGGAAAAATAACATATTGTGGTATAAAGGTAAAATTTATTTAAGTGCGTAATCCAAATTTAAAATAAAGGCTCTAAAAGAATCACATAGTTCCCCTATAGTTGGGCATGTTGGGTACTTCAAGACATACTACAACACACGTCAATCGTTCTATTGGAAAGGAATGAGTAAAGAAATTCAGAGGTACATCGCCGAATGTGACATTTGTCAGAGAAATCAAAGTGAAAACGTCACAACCCCTAGTTTCCTACACCCTTTACATATTACAAATCAAAAATGGGAGGAAATCTCGATGGATTTCATCGAAGGGCTACCTATGTCTAACAGTAAGGATAAGATATTCATGGTCTCCCGAAAGTCATCGTTAGTGATAGAGAAGTAAGATTTAAGGGAAATTTCTAGGACTTTTGCAATCGGGCTGGAATATACCCTTAATATGAGTTCAGCCTATCACCCACAAATAGATGGTCAAACAGAAATAGTGAGTATGTATTTGGAAACATATCTTCGATGTTTCGTAACCAATAAGCAAAACAAATGGTCTCAGTGGTTGCACCTAGCAAAATGGTGGTACAATACCACCTATCGCACCTCAACTAAAATGACCCCATTCCAAGCTATGTATGCTTATGAACCTCCGAAACAGAAGGATTTTGCATTAAATGAATCCAAGGTTCAAGCAGTGAAGAAACATTTGGAGGAAAGTCAAAGGATTATTAGAATATTAAAGGAAAACCTAACAAACGCTAGCAATCGAATGAAACAACAAGCCAATCAACATCATACAGAAAGAAAATTCGAGGAAGGCAATTGGGTCTTCGTAAGACTACAACCCTACAAGCAATTATTGTTGAAACAACAAGGGAAGAACAAGTTGGCTCCGAAATTTTATGGACCTTTCCAAATAATCAAAAAGATCAATGACGTTGCTTATGAATTGAAATTACCAGATAATTGTCGAATCTACAACGTATTCCATGTTTCATGTCTCAAAAAAATGTTGGGACAAAACCAATCAGCTCAAACCGAGATACCTAAAGACAATGAAGAAGGAAAGATCGTTTAGAACCCGAAGGCATCCCTGCTACCCGAGAGAAGGTATTACGTTCCAAAACTATTAGAGAATACCTCATCAAGTGGAAAAAACTTCCAAATTCACACGTGCAAAGAAGAGAGAAGTTATCTGATTTGACTGAGTTTGACTTATGATTTGGGTTTTTTTACTTGCGTTGACTTGAGGAGATTTGACTTCATTTGACTAATCTTTTTGTGTTGGAAGGCAGAGATGATTGCGACTTTGACCAAAATTTTATGAGCATTTTGACTAGTGTTGACTGCAGAAGTATGGCTAGGGTTTTCACAGGTCAAACTTTGACTTTGACCAAATTTGTAGGCAAAATTTAAGGGTTTTTTACCAAGTTTGACCAAGTAGATGAGGCCGCACTCTTTGACTAGTTGACTAAAATTTTTGAGGTTGATTTGACCATTGACCAAGCACTGATTAGGGTTGTATTGGCTATTGTTGATTTTAACCAGAAATTGTAAATTTGAAGATTGACCATATTTGACTTTTGAGCTCATATTTGATTGGATATTGGATTATTGTTTGGGATAGTCAATGCTTTGACCTTTGACTTGTTGTTGATATATGTGGAATTTGTTTCTCTTTTCAACATTTGATGACAATCTAATAAAAGAAGAATTTGGAAACGATTTTCCTTAGTCTTTGACTAAAGTTCTATGTCTCTATTGCTATTGTCTATCTTCTATTGTGCATTTGGTTTACTATTCTATCTACAATTGTTTATTGTTATTCGAAGCATGAAAATATATTGGATAATTGATTGCTATTGGAAGAGAAATTGTGATAAGTAATTGTTACAGCATACAACACTGGAAAAATTAACATCGAATGGGTAAAACTGGACCACACTATCTCAATTGGAGTTTCCCAAGTAGTGCCCTTCCTAAATCCGTGGCCAATTAGGGGAGGTCCCACTGGAGTAGGATTGAAGATTAACTCCCCCATTTAAGGTGAGGGAGCAAACCACAGTCAAAACCCCTCCTTTTTACAAGTCACCTAATAATCCAAACCAAATGCCAAAATGAAAACAGGCATAAGCACTTGATTGCATAATGAATAACATACCTTGTGTATCAAATTGTCGAGCTTCTAACATGTGCTCTTGAAAATGGGCGAGGAAACATACGACTGATGCAAGTGGTTGAGACAAAATGGCAATCACATCGACTACAAGGTACCTGTCAGGGGTTGTTGGTTGTTGGCTGGAAAAAGATGACTAGAAAAAAATATCTCGTAGGTGTACCCCACTTTTGTTGGGTTCTAGCACCTTCATTGTTGTGTCAACGGTTGTTTCCGTTGAAATATGTAACTAGACTCGGTCTTCATAATGACATATATAATCATGATTTTATGTATATAATGAAAAGAGAAAAATAAATTTATTATTGTTGTTCTTTAGGCATGCATTTCATGCTCAACAAAAATTTATTTTTAGGTCAAGCACCCATTGAGTGCTTCTAGGGCTTGTCATTTAGTCTACTAGTCAATTGAGTCATTGTCATGTATTGAAGACCCATTTGGGCATGTTACATCTTATAAAGAAACAAAATTTGTATAGTCAAATATGTCAAGAAAACCCTCCGGGACCTTGTCACAATGTCACATCAAGTCGACTTTTAAAGGAATACAATTCGGTTTTCCTAAGAAGATCAAATCGGCCTACTTAGGCTCTAGAAGAAGCCTATATATGAGTTACTTAGACCTCACTTGGAGGACACTTGCAATCACTCAAGCAATTCGATCAAGACAAAATAGAATGAAAAAAAAGAAGCCAAAATACTTTAAAAAGAAGAGAAGGATAACGAAGGTTTGCACTACCTTTTGGGCTCAAATTGTTCACACATGCAAAATTAATAGATTGTCATCTATTGCAGCAGAACCACAAATATTTCAGTTTGTTGGTCAAAGTTGTCATTGATGTCAATATGGCATTGTTGGAGATGGAAAATGTCCTAACCCTTGTAATGGATGAATAACCTTTTTGTGATGTTGCTCTGACCTCATTGAAGACTCTCTTTATGCAAACCCTAGGAGAAACTCCTATGCGCATATGTCCATGATACTCTAAACCTAAAATCACGTAAGTCAATATGATGTCAAACCATTAATGAAGTCAACCCTAGGGCAATTAATAATGTTGAAGAAATCCTTGATGACAAGCCCTAGCTTCATGATGACCTAGCCTTGCAAAAATGCCCATGAAACCCTAGCTCTATCTAAACAATGGATAGCTCTAGATTATTGATGCCTAAAGTAAATCAATGAAGCCCTAAAATCCCTAACATGAATGCATGAAGCCCTAAATGCCTTGTTGAAGATGCCCTAATCCTAACAAGCTTGAAGGCCTAAGTCTATGAAGAAGCAGCCCTAGCATTGTCCAAAACATAGAATACTAAAGGTTGCCATGGATAAAATAATGATGACAGTTCACAAATATAAATTTCTTGATGGTAAAATGGCCTTATTTAAGGATGAAATTGGCATAGGCTCGTAGAAGACATTGATCTCTTTCCAACGATCTATTACACACCTTCTAACTCCTCATAGGCTAAGAGAAAATGATTTTACAAACTGTAAATATTATATTTTTAATGTTGGCTGACATAAACCTACATATGTAAGTCGGCCTCTCCTCCAAATGATGTGTCGCTTCATTACAAGACAAAAAACATGTATAGATATAAGTTTGGAATTCATCATTTCAACATCAAATCGGTGAATAAAATCAGATAAGAAGCATAGAAGCAGAATATAGGCGAGGAGCAGTTCACACACTTGAAACTCAGACCTCCTTTTTAAGAACGTGAACATATCTATTACAAACTACAGACTTCGACCTATAACAATCATCTGCAAGACGCTCGGACTTGATCTTTTAAAGCTCGGATTTGGAGAGGCTCGGACAGTCTGCCTGAAATCTCGATTTGCAGACCTATCTATTGTACCTTGGATCTGCAAGCTTGGAAGAGCTACCTTACCTCAGACCTACGACTGTAACCTATAACAGCTCGGACCTGCGATAGCTTTAAGGCTTCGGCAATTTCTATGTTAAAGTTCCTTCAAGCTCGGTCTGGAACAATGGACAGTCACTTGTCTTCCGACCTAAGGCTCAGATTATTAACCTGAAGGCTCGGACTGTGGACAGTTTTATGTGGTCAGTACTAGACTCGAACATGTGATCATTACCTCAGACCTATAGCTTAAGAGGCTCGGATTAGTGAGATGAGAAGCCCGGATTGCAAACTTGTATAGGATCAGAGTTATTGTTAGTTTATGGTAGCATCGGATGTGTTCTAGCCTCGAGATTTTGCAAAGAGGTTAGAATACATGAGTACTCCAATACCCAAAAATCGTTTCTGGAAATTCCATCTAGAGATGGCTTAATTAAAATAATTAATCAGTTTTTTAAAAATTCCTTAGTCTAAACTTAGGAAATATGATTAATTAAAAGGTATTAATTAAGTCAGATGTGAACCTTCTAGAAAACGACACGGATCGAGTCCTAGTTAATCGTAGCCATCGATTAAGTTTTAATCGTGGTCGTTGATGTCTCAACAAGAGATTATAAGAAGGAACTCAATGGAACTTGGAGGACACACTTGCACAGATCGAATTGATTGGCAGATCGATTTCCTGAGTAGCACCGCTGAGTTGCCAGAGAGAGAGCTACTGAACTCGTTGCAGTGAGAGAGGAGCAGGGATAGTAAGGTCGGAGGAATCTTCTCCAACTCCGATGAGTGCACAGCAGAGAGACAGCACAGAGCGACACAGAGGCAGAGCAGTGCTTCAGAGGAGATTTTGTTTTTTGCTGGGGAGCAGTGAGATTTTCAGAGCCACAGGTTGGGTAGGAGGCCCGAAGGTGAAGAAGATCAGTCTTCCAGACAGCAATCGATCAGAGAGCGAGAGAGACATTTGTTCCTAGCTATGAGGACGCAGTAGTGACTACGCAGAGGCTATGCAAAGCAACTCATCTTGAGCCCAGATTAGTGTCAGATCGCCAATGTTTGTACTATACAACACCCCCCATTTATATTCATATATGGGGACCCTTTTTAAATTTTCTTTCCTTTAAAGAATGAATGCTAACTCTAAAAAATTCATCATAAACTCTAAAATGGTGAAATACTAGTTTAATGCACTTTCCGTTTGGGAAATTTCACATATCGCACATCGCAAACCCTTTTGGAACAAATGCTTAAATATCATAGAGGAGCTCCGAAATGCGATTGTTGATCCCTTTCATAAAGGTTAAAACATCTATCTTACGAAGCCTTAGTTATAAGGATAGATCGTAAGCACAATATAATTCAAACTTCCATAGTCGCTTTATGATATGTCTCAGAACTGAAATTATTATAAAAGAATATCTCAGTCAACGTTTAAAGTCCGAAAATGCCCAAAAGATAAGAAAATATTAAACAACCTTTAAGTTAAAGAAAAAGTGCTTGTAGGCTACCGCATGTCGCAACTACCGCATATCGCAGATCGCAAGTCCTGAAAGTTCTTGTAACTATCACCCATTTGCCAATGCGAAATGTAATGTATCGAAATAATCTTTCCCACAACATTTAAAGTCCGATACCGCAATAAAGCTTTCGATATTAGACGTTGAAACAAAACGCTAAGCAAAATCCCGAGATGCGATATTGCGATTTCACAGTCGCATTATTGAATGAATGCTTAACAAAAATATTTTTCACGACATGATTTTTGTGATGCAATATTCTGATTAGACATGAAGTACATAGAATTAATAGTCTTAAATGAAACGTCAATCGGAATTTTAAGGCATTTAACTATTTTTAGAGGCTCAAGAAAAGCAATAATTGTTTTCACTTACAATGAGTTAAATGCCAATATCTTTGAAAATATTTCATTATCATTGGTTGATTTGAAATTCTCCTGTTCCAGTCGCTCTATATTTTTCACTTCGCCCTCACTTCTTTGAATTTCAGGAAAGCTTCCAAAGATATGTCTCTAAGGAAAATGGCGCAGAAGAACAAGAAACAAAGCAAATCAAAGTCTGAGTCTACATAAATGCTACCCCTGATCTCAAATACCACATGCAACAAAGATGCAGGAGAGATGGCATGGGAGGTTATTTATAATCTCCTCGAAGATGAACAACCCAGAATTACTGAAATCAAACCAACAGCAGATTCCTCAATGCCATCGACAACTCAAATGAGTGATGTAGCCTGCTCTTTCTTTCATAGGATAGCAGCAAGGCCTAAAATTTTACCATACACAGATATGGTTAAATGGGTGATCGACAACGTGAACATTGCAGAGAGACAATTTAGAAATTCAAAGATGGAACTCATGGGATCTTTCACAGCCGAAGACCTAAGGCAAATGTACCATTTTCCAAAACCTCAGAAAAATTATGATTCAGCATTCCTATCGCAATTCGCCAAAGAGAATGATGAACCGTTCAAAATGATTCAGAGTTGGAGGTCCGGGGGCAAAAAATTCAAACAAGAAAAAATTGGTATGTACCCTATTAATCCTTTATCAGCCCCTCATAACTATGCAGCCGCTATGTTATGTAGGTTATATGGAAAACCCGACGGTACCAAGTTTTCAATACAATGGGTACCTTTGATAGAGGCATGCGTCAATTCCATTATAATGAACTGGGCCACCATCCTATCTGATAACTTAGCTATGGCTATCTTAGACTATTGTCATAAAAGAAATACCTCCATGAGAAATGTTCCCCCAGTCTATATGAGCGCGTACATTATGGACACTATCTGCTTTTGCACTAAATTTCCAATCATGGGTTGGAAATGGGCCAGTCAAGACCCAAACCCTATTCACCTCAGTCCTAAAGAGTTATGGCAATACTATTTCACATCTCAATTTTACCAGATTTGTCATGGTGTTATGCTGCCCATGCACCAACTTATTTTTGACAAGAAAGCCCCAAGGTTTTCTAAAGAAGCAAGTATAGATTTTCTTCCAATTGGGAAGTATTTTACTGAACAACTATTTACCTATATCAGAGTTTATGGGAGTGTTGCAAAACCTCATGTTCTTCCTCTATACGTTCCCGATAAACTACTAGTGAGGGAAAATTCTTACCAAACAGCAAGATACGGCCTTGCAAAGAGCCTAAAAGATTCAAAGAAAGCTTTATGGCCAATTTTCTCGGTACAATGTGGTGTTTTTACACTAAATGATTTGATCATGCAATAAAAGAGATTCAAAACATAGAAATTCTAAAGCTAGCCACTATTCCAAGCAGACAATATGATCCAAATAAGGTAGCTTACAATTTCACTGTGTTAGTGAAAGTTAAGGCATTTATTCATGAAGCTGATAAATTCAAACATCTATTGGAATCCGCTCAATCTTTTAAGCGAGTTAAAAATTGGGCAAAGGTAAAGTTGGATCCAATTGATTTTCACAAATTTCAAGAATTCAAAAGCAAAAGGCTTGAACAAATTCCATTGAATTTGTTAAGCACCCAGCATAAGGCTACACACAGTGTTAGTATCAATACTGATGAGCACAATTCAGAAGCAGAATCAATTCACAACACAGAACAATCACAGAAGGAAACAGAAGCCACAGCCGAGAGTAGTCAAAAATCAACAAAACAGCAAGATGGAAATTGATCCAAATCAAAGCACTACTGATAGAGAAAAGGGCAATGATATGGAACAACAATGGGATGAATTTAGTCAAAGCCTCAAGAATAGAAAAGAGATAATAAATGTTCAAGGAACTTCAGAATTTCATACACCTCAGCAAACTCAGAGGAGATCAAATCCAGAAACATGAGATAATCAAGAAACAGGCTAGCAGGAAGTAGAGATTATCCCTGCATTCCTTACATCTGAAATCACCCTGAAAATAGAGGAAATTCCTCCTCTAGATGTGTTCTATAGTCCTGAGCATAAGGTTGTAGTAAGGTGACACAAAAAAAAAAGAATATTGGCAACTTCTACTGAAGTGTTACCAGGAAATGAGTCAATGGAAGTAGTCTGGAAAGACACTACCACTGGCCCAACAGGAAATCTTACTAAGTTGTCACAATTTGCAGGAGCTTATGCCACAGCCACAATTGATAAAGCAACTGCGGTCTCAACTTTATTAAAAGAAAAGGCTCAAGTTCAAAGAAATTCGATCAAACAGATTTCAAAGACGGATTGGGAGGCATACTGGTAGTATCTTGTTAAATCACACAGCCAAACCATGACATTGAATTATCTAATAAATTCAACAAATAAAATGTTGCCACCTCTCACTGAAGCCATATTTGTAGGACAGATCTGAATGAGAGTTGGCACACCACCACAAGTGAAACCAATGACCAATATCTACAACCTTCAGGCCCAACTAGCAAACGAGAAAGCTTCCAAATAATATCAAGACATTAGATTTCAGTTATTTTTAGATTTTAGTTACTCATTATGAGTAAGGTTGTTTGAAACCTCCTAAATAAATTTTGTATAATCTATTTTAAGCATATTAGATACTATTTAAATCCTTCTCATGCATTTCGAGAAGGGTCCAGAAATTTATCAAAAAACATTTGCAAAAGACTGCACTTTTGTACTTTTGTGGATGCTTTGATGAGTTAATGGAACAAAGTCTGATTTCTCTTGATATTGAAATTGTTTAACTAAAGTTGCACTATTGTACTCATTGAATTTCTTTGACTTGAAGAGGATAAGACACTATTGTTGATTTAATCAGTAGAACATCACATATATGGTATTTCTACACGTTATGTTGAATTTTATTTCTTGAATTGACAACAATCTTTTTATCTCTATTATGTGTGAGATTTGTTATTATAGATGAATGTTAAATGCACTTTTGTACTGATGTTAATTTATGATTCCTTATTTCATATATGATCAAAACTATGAATGCGATACATCTCTCACAATTATTTTGAATAACTATTTAATCAAAATACTCATTTTTATAATTTTCATCACTTTCAACTATTGAATGATCTTTATTACCAATTGTTGAAAGATATCCTTTCAGAACGCATTGATCAATGAACACCCCTGGGTAAATAATAGAATAGATATTTAGTTACTTGCATAAGTAGATTAAAATCATTCCTCCATTTGCATATTATAAACAAAACACACCCTCATTATCTTTCTTGGGAAACTGGTCCCTTTATCCCCATTTAGAGCCACTACACCAAATGGAAAAGGAGTTGCCCCAAGGTCCAGACCAGATGGTTTCCCCCATGTTGTCGCAATGAAAATCTGAGGCCTCAACATTTTGGCGCTAGGAGGAGGACCATCGTGAATGGTAAATAGGTCTGATCAATCTAAAATCCAAGCTAAGAGTCACTCTCCCTCTAGATCCCCTCCAACTTCCAGATCATTATCTAGATCTATATCCTTAAGATCAGAAGTTGAACATCCTTCTCCTAAGTCTCCTAGTGAAACTCAACCAATACTATCTTTAGATTATCACCCCAACTCCCCAGAAGTTAAGTCTTTGATTGAAAAGCTAGAAAGAGTAACAATTTCCGCTGACAATCCTGAACCTTCTCAATCATCTAAAACTAGTGTTTCATCTTCTTTGCAACCAAGACGAATATTAACTCGATCAGAAACTTATAAGACAGGAATCCCTCCTTTTGAATTTCCTATTGGCACTTTTCAAAAGAAAACAAAGAAGACTGAGTCAGAGTCATCCACCAGCGAGGTCTTTTCCAATAATCCACCTCATTCACCTTCATTCCCTCCACTCATTTCAACAACTTCTATTCCAACCATCAGTGTTAGTTCAACTAGTTCCGGTACTCAAACTACTTCACCTTCAACTAGTTCAAACACTCAGCCTGCCTCTTCTTCAACTCAAACCCCACTCATCATGTCCACTCAAGGTCCAATGGCAAGCCAACAACCTCCACCACATGTACAACCATGGAATAATCCAGGTGTTGTACAAATGCCTGCTCCTCTTCACCCTCTTCCTAAGCACCCTGAAAGATGGTTACCTAAATTTAATCCAAATGATGGCCTCCCAACTGAGGAACGTCTCCACAATTATATGTTAGCCATCAATTTGAATGTGGTAACTGAAGACTGTGTATTCAGATTATTTCCATATACTCTTACAGGATTTGCAAGATCCTGGTATTTTTCGTTACCTGCTCACTCTATGACTAACTGGGATATGTTAGAAGAACAATTCCTAGCTAAGTTTGGAGATGACAGAACCATTGCATCGCTCATCAATGACTTATCTAATCTTAAGGCTAAAACAGGTGAGAAAATCAAAGACTTCAATTCTAGATTCAATAAATTACTCAATAAAATCCCTGCTACATCAGTTCCTGGTGCTGAAATTCAAATTGGATGGTATATCTCTTCTCTTCCCTCTAATATAGCCATTTTTGTTGATAGAGCGAAGTTAGCCACTTTAGCAGAAAACATGAAGGAAGCTTTGTCTGTAGAGAAACGTATTATTGCTCTTGAAAAGAAAAGTTCTCAAGAAGACGAGAAATCCAAGAAAGTTTTTTTCAAAGATGATTCAAAGAAAATGCCATCAAAAGATCCTTTTGATGTTGAAGGCCCTCAAAAAGCATTGAAAACCATGACAAATGAAATCGCAGACATCAAAAAGCAAGTTGCTAAAAATTCCAATACTAAGAAAACTTTCAGACCTTTTAAGAGAAATCAGTGTTCTACTTCTCAACAACCCAACATTATAACTAATGTTGAGTCTGGCATGGAAACAGAAGATGAAGAAACAGACGAAGAAGAAATAGAAGCTGATGAAGAAGTTGAATTAAATGGTATGTGGAATTTTAACCTACCAAATGAGGAAGAACAAGAAGCTTTTCCAGTTAGCACAAGAAACAAGAGTTCTACAAATGCGACACAGTCTAATAAAAAACAGAAGAACTCTCCTACTAAAGAAAAGACAGTAAGTAAGAACTCTACATCTAAGGCTTCACAGACTAATCCTTCTTCTTCAAACACTTCATCTACATCAAAGAGAATGATAATCTTTGATACCATTGAATATAATATAGTGGAATATATGAAAAAGACCAGGGCTAATATCCCAATCCATGAACTCATTAAATTGAAATAGCAACAGAAGATTTTATTTAGAGAATCAAATGCAGTTCCTGCTTCATCTTTCACTGCTCCAATAGTAGTTCAAGTTGCTAATAACATGGGTAAACCTCCTACTCCTTCAACTAAAGTGGATTCCACAAATCTCATCATGAAAGGTGACCGATCCATTTCTCACACTCCTCCATTCATCTTAACTTATGAGATCTTTAATAAGAATGTCCATAATTGCTTGATTGATTCAGGGGCTTCTTCTAATATTATGCCAAAATTAGTATGTGCTAAATTGAACATAACTCCTCAAAATTCTCATGCTCATATAGTACAACTGTAGGAGAAATAAACTTTGTTTCAATTAGATTATCATCAAACTCGAAAGTTGCCCAGATAATTGATATTTTAGTAGCTGACATTCCTGAATTTTACAGTTTAGTATTGAGCAGGGACTGGTCCGAGAAACTCCATGGATAATTCGCAACAGACTGGTCACACATGTGGCTGCCCTTTAATGGATAGCCAAACCAAATTCAAGTAGACTGTGAGAAATTCATGAAACACACAATTACTTATCTTGAAGGGATCAATGAGCCAGTAGCATTCAATAATAATATTATTGGAAATTACTCGGTAGAGTCATTTCATGGAAACTTTAATGCACAGTGTTCCCCCTTCTTCAATAATGTTGTTAACTCCCAAGTTGAAATTTTTTTCCAAGCAGACGCTTCTAAATGTAAAAATTTTGTAAATAAACCCGTAGTTAATTATTTATTTTGGACTCTTTATTTTGATGGTTCTAAATCAGAAGATGGCACAGGAGTTGGTTGTATTTTGATAAGCTCAAAAGGAGAAAAGACCATGCTAGCCTGCAAATTAGAATTCGAATGCACAAACAATACAGCAGAATATGAAGCACTAATTCAAGGTTTGTATAAAGCAATCGACCTTGGTATTAAATATCTGCAAGTATATGGAGATTCAGAAATCATTATTAAACAAGTGAGAAACACTATACATTGCAACTCTGGACATATCAAACATTATCAGTCATTAGTCCAAAATTTAACTTCTCATTTTTTAGCTTTGAATATCTCCTATGTACCCAGAATACAAAATGCTAGTGCAGATTTATTGGCCAGTGTAGCATCGAAATTAATACCATCTCAAGAATTTAGTCCCGATAGGTTTTCTATCGAATTGATTTTTAGACCATCCATCCCTGATAATATTACTAACTGGAGAGTTTTTAATCGCGAATCTGATATCATAGACTTCCTTACCTCAGAAGGCTCTTATGATGATCAAATTATAGATGAGCATGAACATGACACCCAGATAAATAAAGAACAGGATGAAAATTCAATACCAAACTTTGTTGTCAAATTCGAAGACCTTTATGATTTAAAATATAGGTTCAAGAAAGTTACTAATTCTAAAACTCAAAGTTCAACTTTAAGATTTGAGTTAGTAAATCTTGGAACTGATGATAAAGCACAAAATGTCAACTTAGGTCTCGGTCTATCTTCTGAAGAAAGATCATCAATCATCAGGTTATTAAAAACCTACAAAGGTGTTTTTGCTTGGGATTATGCTGATCTCACAACATACGACACCTCTTTCATCCAAACAATTATCCCTAAAATTTCAAACGAGAAACCTGTGCAACAGAAGTTAAGGAAAATTCATCCTAATCTTGAAAGTCAAATCAAATCAGAGTTGAATAAACTCCTCAAAGCTAAAATCATCTTTCCCATTAGACATTCAAAGTGGGTATCAAATTTAGTACCTATCAGGAAGAAAAATGGTGACATTAGGATTTGCATAGATTTTAGAAATTTAAATAAAGCATGTCAGAAGGACAATTTTCCATTACCAACCATGGAACAAGTACAACAAACTATAGCTGGTTCTGAGCTCATGTCTCTTTTAGATGGGTTTTCAGAATATAACCAAATCTTGGCACACCCAAATGACAGGTTAAAAACCACATTCAGAACTAAGTGGGGAACTTATGCCTATCAGAAAATGCCATTCGGGTTAATCAATGCAGGTGCCACATTCCAAAGAGCCATGGAGTGACAGATGCAATAGCTAGTAGCAGTCTGAGACTAAGCAGGGCAGAGCAGAGTTGGCAGCAATGCAGTTGGCATAGAGAATAGTCACCAACAATGTAGAGGCTTCAGTGTGACTACCAGCAGTCATGACTCAGGTGACAGATGCATCACACTGAACACAGTTGGTTTAGAATGATGGACATATTTCAATTGCAGCAGCAACAGGTGAGAGACAGTTGCAGATGTTGCAGTGGCAGCAGCAACAAAGTTGCAGTGCAAATGCAGTAGTTGGCAGCAGGGTCAGTGGCAGCACATAACGAGTTGCGCAGTAGTTGATCGGCAAGGTAACTAGACATCAGCATCGCAACAAGAGATGGTGCAGAAGCAATGTATTGCAGTTGCAGTACTAGAACACTTTCCTCGCTAAGAGGGAGTGTTGGTTTCTGGTAGCATCGGATGTGTTCTAGCCTCGAGATTTTTCAGAGAGGTTAGAATACATGAGCACTCCAATACCCAGAAATCGTTTCTGGAAATTCCATCTAGAGATGGCTTAATTAAAATAATTAATCATTTTTTAATATTTCCTAAGTCTAAACTTAGGAAATATGATTAATTAGAAGGGGTATTAATTAAGTCATATGTGAACCTTCTAAAAAAAGACATGGATCGAGTCCAAGTTAATCTTAGTCATCGATTAAGTTTTAATCATGGTCGTTGATGTCTCAACGTGAGATTATAAGAAGGAACTCGATGGGGCTTGGAGGACACACTAGCAGATTGATTTCCTGAGTAGCAGCACTGAGTTGCCAGAGATAGAGCTAGTGAGCTCGTTGCAGTGAGAGAAGGGCAAGGATAGTAAGGTCGAAGGAAACTTTTCCAGATCCGGTGAGTCCACAGCAGAGAGGCAACAAGTGTCACAAAGACGCAGCAAGTGCCACAGAGAGGTAGCGCAGAGGCAATGCAGTGCTTCAGAGGAGATTTTGTTTTTGCTAGGGAGAAGTCATATTTTCAGAGCCAGTTGTTGAATAGGAGGCCTGAAGGTCAAGAAGATCAGTGTTCCACACAATAGTTGATCAGATAGCAAGAGAGACAGTTGTTCCTAGCTGTAGGAACGCAGTGCTGCGTAGGATGACGAAGTGACTGCGCCGAGGGAGCACGGAGCAGCTCATATTGAGCCCAGATCAGTGTCGTATCTCCATTGGGAGAATGAGATTTTTCTCACTAACTTTTTGTCAGATTTTCTCTGTATGGTTTGCTAGATTTTAGAGCAACCATAGATTTGTACTCAGATTTACTACTGCATAATATACAAACCCTTAGCTGTTGCACCAATTTTCCCGCATTGGGTTTTTTTGAGGACTTCGTCCAAAAAAATTAGTGTTATTTGTGTTTGTGTGAACCTGTCTTTCAGCAGTATTTTTCTTCTGCAGTGTTTTTTATTTGTGAAGGTTGTAGTGTATGGGTTTCGATATTTACCGTAGCAAGCAGTAAATAATTTGTTCCATAAATTAACAAATAGAAGAAACTTAATCAGTTGCTACAGTAGGATTCCAAGTTGTGGAATTTTCACTATTACAAGCTCGGATTAACACCTAAAACCTGGGGTAGCTCAATTTTGAAGCTCAGACAGTGTTTTGTGGACTATATTACAAACTTGTTGACAGTCAAGACGGACCTGTGGTTATGCAACCTATGAAGGCTCAGTTTTGAAGTCTCGGATCAGTGTCACAAAACCTTGACCTCTATAGCTTCACGTCTTTGAAGAGTAGTGTTTTGAGCATCATTTGAAGTTTTTGAAGAATGTTTTTGACATCACCTCAAGACAAACTTGTGACACCTTTTGAAGTAGAGTATAACTGACTAGAAGAGCAATTGGAACAATCTATGGTTTGATATCAATTGGTTGGAAGCTCCTTGAGACTACCTCCTTGGACTTGGAACATTTCAAGAATGCAATAGTAAGTTGAGGAAGCCTTATTCAAGCAATTGATGAAGATTTTGATGAAACACTCTTGGAGATATTTCTTGGAGCAACCTTTGAAGTTTTGAGAAGCAGAAATCTTATAGAAACATTGTTGTTGACCTAGAGTTGTGGCATTATTGAAGTAATTTTTGAAGAACATCTATTGGATTATTGTTGGGAAAGGACCTATTGTGCAGTTATTGGAGAAGACCCTAATTAAAGCAATCTTGAAGACAATTTTGGAGCCTTGGAACTTTGTAGATCTTGCAGAGTACTTTGGAGCTGACAATGAAGACCCATTGAAGGAAATTTGAAGCATAATAGAAGTTGATATTGGAGGAATTATTGGAGACCATGATGCATTGTTGAAGTGTTAATTTTGGACAACTAGGTCCAAACTCCATGTTGTGATGCTCAGATGAAGATGCAAATATTTTTATTGGATTCCTCTTTCAGAGAGGTGCAAGATCGATCTAAAGATCATCTTGATCCAATGAGTAGAACATTTATTTTGAATTTATTCAAAATATGTGCACGTCAGCCTGGAATGAAATGTAGGCTTGAAGCCCCAGCAGTTGTGTCACACACCCTCATTGATGGATATAAATAGGTCAACGTTGGAGGTCATTTTCACTCATCCATCACATCACATTATCTCTCCTCATCTGATTGGTTTGATCATCTATTGGAGTCTCTTCCTCATCCACACGTCGGAAAATTGCAGCAAGAAGATTTTTGTTTCTGACCTAGGGTTTTTCAGCGCAGATTTGACCAGCGTCGACTTTGGTCAACGCTTGGTCAAACTGACCCAAATCCGTCCCAAAATTCCAATTTCTGCAATCTGCATTTATTGGCACAAAAATCGAGGTTGGACGTTGAACATTGACTTTTTGCTGCCGTTTACGTTGACCGTTGACTGTGACAGCATTGACTTTCGTTGACTTTTGATTAACTGATCTAGTTGTCCAACAGGGTTGTGTGACACTTCAGGTTGGCTGACCGTATTGAGACTTTGCTGGTTGAAGCATCGTGCTGACCGCCGTAACGTACCAACATACATATATTTTTGGCTTGTCTTTTGTCGATCTACTGGTATGTTTTATCTGCATTTTACTTTCTTTTTTATGTGATTGTTGACTGATATTGGGGATAAAAAGTAAAGTTGCATCAAGCATAGAACATCTACAAAAATTCACATGGTATCGAAGTTGAGGTGAAGACAAAGCCCAAGTTTGTAGCAATCACCAAAGAAGAGCATGGGTACCTCAAACTATAATGACTTTAAAGCTAATGATAAATTGACTGGGAAGGAAAACTTTCATGCCTGGAAGATGACATTGGATCTTATGTTGGATGACAAAGATGTCATGGACTATGTGCAGGGTAAAATCCAAGAGCTTCCATCCACTGCACCTGCTGGCACCAAGTCAAAGTATAAGAAGGGGGAAATCAAAGCAAAGCTGATGATCAGGGACTCAATTCATAACAGTCCGGTTGCCTACATCTCTGAGCTAGGCACATCCAAGGAGATGTATGATAAGTTGGTCAACATGTCCAAGGCCAACAATGCAAATCAAGTCCTATTCTTTAAGAATCAACTGAAGAATCTGAAGAGAGGCAGGGTTGAGTCCATCCAATCATATTTTCTGAAGCTGACCGAAATCAGGAATAATCTTCTGGCTATTGGGGAGACAATAGCTGATCGAGAGATGGTTCTCACCGCACTTGGAGGTCTCTCATCCGAATGGCATGTATTCAACACTACCATTCTCAATAACAATGTGATACCTGATTTTGACGAACTACTATCGAGATGCATACAAGAAGAGACAAGGATGAAGGGATATGAAAATGAAGGAAACACTGCCTTCACTGCTCTTGCTAAGAAGAAGAAATTTGGTGGTCCGAGGAACAAAGGAAGAGCAAGGGCCCAAGGGAAGAAAGGAAAATGTTACACATGTCACAAGACCGACCACTATGCTAAAGAATGCCCTTTCAAGAAGGATTCTCCCAATGATGATGACAACAACAACAACCGGAGGAATGGCAATCAAAGGAACAACAGGTTCAAAGGAAAGAGGAAGGCTCCCTCTAGTGGAAATGGGCAACCTTACAAAAGGTCCTGAAATTCCAGGTATGAGGAATCAAATGTTGTTGTTGATAAAAGAAATGAATTCATTCTTGTATCTGCCCTCTCTGCTGCATCTCCCCCTGACACTATGGATGTCTGGTTGATAGATAGTGGTGCCTCAAGGCACATCATTGGGTTTAAGGAAGCACTTTCTGATATGGTTGAGAAGGATGTTAATCTGAAAATTATGCTTGGAGATAATGCCACATACCACGTGAAAGGGAGAAGGACTGTGACCCTCCACTTGTCTCAAGGTCATGTCCACCGCCTGCAAGATGTACTATATGTACCTGATTTGAAGAAGAACCTTGTGTCTATTTCGGCCATGGAAGACAAAGGTTTCAATGTGGCATTCATTGATGGGAAGGTGCGTATCTGGAAGAAGAGTTTCTAGGAAGCTATCACGATTGGGTTTAGAGTTGATACACTCTACCAGGTTGGAGGAAGTCAAGTAGGAGCGATGACATGTGAAACCATCCGACAGACTGAACTATGGCACCGGAGGTTTGGACACCATCACTACAAAGCCCTTCCCGAAGCAAGGAAGGTGGTGACAGGGATGCCCGAGTTCACAAATGATCATAAAGGTGTATGTCAGGGCTGTGCCGAAGGAAAGCATACAAAACTAATGCCTGCATTCCGCTCTGGACTCCAAAACTCCTGAAGAGGTTTTCTCTGGTAAGAAACCTGACGTCTCACATTTTAGAGTTTTTGGATGTCCTATTTATTTTCATGTACCGAAGGAGAAGAGGAGCAAGTTGGATGCTTCTGGGAAGAAGAGAATGTTTGTGGGCTACAACGAAACTTCGAAGGCCTATAGAATCTATGTGCCTTGTCAAAGGGAAGTGGAGATATGCCGCGATGTTACCTTTGACGAAGATGCTTCCCTGAGGAAAGTAATCAATATTCCAAGATCTGAGGAAGATCATGAAGCAAGGCATGAAAATCAAGAAGAACCGAAGGATGAGACGATGCTCGATGTTGAAGGACCAGTGGACCCTATTGATCCACCTCCTTCAATGAGGAAGAGACCATCATGGCTCAGGGACACTCTCGAGGATGCCGAGAATCATATGGCCCCAAGGGGGACATTCCGAGAAAGCAAGAAGGCGAATAGATACCAAGGGTATCTAGTAGCCATGAGTACAATCGTACAATTTGAGCCTGGATCTTTTGAGGAAGTCGTAAAGCATCAAGTCTGGAAGGATGCTATGCACGAAGAATATGAGTCCATAATGAAGAATGATGTCTGGGATGTGGTTCCAAGACCGGAGGACAAAGCAGTTGTCACCTCGAAATAGCTCTATAAGGTCAAACATGGATCTCATGGTAGTGCTAAAAAGTTCAAGGCAAGATTCGTTGCCCGTGGCTTCTCTCAAAAGGAAGGCGTAGACTATGATGACATATTTGCACCTGTGGCCCGATATACCACCATCTGGTCTATCATTACCCTTGTTGCTACGCAAGGATGGAACCTTCATCAGATGGATGTGAAGACCGCATTTCTGCATGGTGCGATAAAGGAAGAGGTGTATGTGGAACAACCTCTAGGGATCGAAGTCCAAGATCGGGACACCCATGTTTGCAGGTTGAAGAAAGCTCTCTATGGGCTGAAGCAAGCACCCAGAGCTTGGTACGAGAGGATAGATAGCTACTTGATGAAGCTGGGCTTCACTCGTAGTAATGTTGATTTGAACCTTTACTTCAAGGTTGATAGAGAAAAGCCTCTCATTCTGGTGTTGTATGTGGACAACCTCTTCCTGACAAGTAGTGACCCTCGCATTCATCAGTGCAAGAGGGAGCTCGCTGCTGAGTTCGAGATGAAGGACCTAGGACTGATGCATTACTTCCTAGGCCTGGAGGTCTAGCAAAGACCTGGCGAGATTTTCCTTTCTCAAGGAAAATATATTATGAAGCTTCTGGAAAGATTTGGAATGGTGGACTGTAAATCCATATTGACACCGATGGAGCTCGACTTTGAGAAGTTGAGTGGCAGCGCTGCTGGGCCATGCTAGTAAATCCTACTAAGTATCGTCAACTCGTAGGGGCCCTGATGTTCTTAGTGAACACCCGTCTGAACGTATGTTTTGCAATCAACACTTTGAGTCAACATATGGTTGAGCCTCATCACTTTCACTGGGTTGGTGCCAAGAATCTGTTGAGATATCTTCAGGGCACGATAAACCATGGGCTGAGATACACTCTCGAGAGCATGACACTCCATGGATATACTGATGTCGATTGGGTTGGCAGTGTAGTGGATCGTAAGAGCACATCGGGATGTTGCTTCACACTTGGGTCTGCTTCGATATCATGGATGAGCAAGAAGCAAAAGTCGATGGCTTTGAGCACCGCTGAGGCCGAATACATTGCAGCGAGTATGGCCTATTGTGAAGCAGTTTAGTTGTGAAAGCTCTTCAGTGAGTTGTTTGGGCATGTGCTAGATACCACCGTGATACTCTGGTGATAACCAGAGTGGGATTCGGTTGTCCGAGAACCCCGTGTTCCACGATCGATCCAACCATATTGATATCAGGTACCACTTTATCCAGGATATGGTACAGCGAGGGGTCGTAAGGCTCGATCATATAGGAACTGATGAGTAGGTTGCAGATATTCTCACAAAGCCCTTGGGGAAGGTCAAGTTTTTAACCTTCCGTGAGAATCTTGGTATCGTGGAACGACCCTATGCTAAGGGTCCTGTTGGACGATGAGCGCTTGGAGCTCTGGCGGGCTTTGGGGATAGCTTCTCGGAGCTATAAGCACACACGAGGCTAGGATTGCCGAACCTTGTGGTGCTTTTGCCCCACCGTTATGATGATTAAGTTGGTTCACCTCTCATGATCTATGCCCCGTATGCATCCTACCCATTGAGTCCCGGAGTCATGGGAAGTACCTCTCATTTGGCCAGTGAGGTGGGAAAAGCTAGAGACCAGTAGCAAACACTGATGGACGCATCAAAGATTGTCGTACTATCTTTGTCTAGGATGGCACAGTCCAACCACTTGGATCTGGGATCAAGTCTAGTGAGGTTTCGGACCTCCTACTGACTTCGGGTCAAATAAACCAACTTCGGGTTGGTATGAGACTCTTTTTGAGTCCTATAGAAGTTTCGGACCTCTGGGTTGAATCTGTCAGCCGGGAATGATGTCTTTGTGACTAACCCACTTTTGTTCTGAAATAAAGAAGCCGGCAAAGCAAGTTACGGCGGGATGACGCACGATGTTTGGATGGCACGGGTGGATGGAGTTCTCCCTAGTTGAAAGGGAGTGTTAATTTTGACAACTAGGTCCAAACTCCATGTTGTGATGTTTAGATGAAGATGCCAATATTTTTATTGGATTCCTCTTTCGGAGAGGTCAAGATCGATCTAAAGATCATCTTGATCCGATGAGCAGAACATTTATTTTGAATTTATTCAAAATATGTGCAGGTCGGCCTGGAATGAAATGTAGGCTTGAAGCCCCAGCAGTTGTGTCACGCACCCTCATTGATGGATATAATTAGGTCAACGTTGGAGGTCATTTTCACTCATCCATCATCACATTCTCTCTCCTCATCTGATTGGTTCGATCATCTATTGGAGTCTCTTCTGTTGGACATTGGGTTCAATGCTCCCCGTGTGTTTCGCGACATGGACTAACTGCCTCTCGTGGATCCTAACTCTGGGGATTGTAGCGGAGACTAAGGCCTGCGAGTTTTGGTCTAACGGCAATCATGATTCCAACAAGTGGTATCAGAGCGACAGGTCTCGAGTTCGAAACTCACCCAGCTCTCATTGGGGGGGAGATTGTTGGACATTGGGTTCAACGCTCCCCGTGTGTTTCGCGACATGGACTAACGGCCTCTCGTGGATCCTAACTCTAGCGATTGTAGCAGAGACTAAGGCCTGCGGGTTTTGGTCTAACGACAATCGTGATTCCAACAAGTAGTATCAGAGCGACAGGTCTCAAGTTCGAAACTCACCTAGCTCGCGTTGGGGGGGAGATTGTTGGACATTGGGTTCAACGCTCCCCTTGTGTTTCGCGACATGGACTAACCGCCTCTCGTGGATCCTAACTATGGTGATTGTAGCGGAGACTAAGGCCTGCAGGTTTTAGTCTAACTGCAATCGTGATTCCAACATCTTCCTCATCCACACGTGGGAAAATTGCAACAAGAAGATTTTTGTTTATGACCTAGGGTTTTTCAGCACAGATTTGACCAGCGTCGACCAAGGGTTTTTCAGCGCAAATTTGACCAGTGTTGACTTGGTCAACGCTTGGTCAAACTGACCAAAATCTGTCCTAAAATTCTGATTTCTTCAGTCTGCATTTATTGGCACAGAAATCGAGGTTGGACATTGACCGTTGACTGGGTTGCGTTGACTTTTTGCTATTGTTGTTTGCGTTGACCGTTGACTGTGACAGCATTGACTTTCGTTGACTTTTGGTTGACTGATCTGGCTGTCCAAGAGGGTTGTGTGACACTTTTGGTTGGCTGACCGTATTGAGACTTTGCTGGTTGAGGCATCCTGTTGACCGCCATAACGCACCAACACACATATATATTTTTGGCTTGTCTTCTGTCGATCTACTAGTATGTTCTATCTGCATTTTACTTTCTTGTTTATGTGATTACTGACTAATATTGGGGATAAAAAGTAAGTTGCATCAAGCATAGAACATCTACGAAAATTCACATGAAGCCATCATGAGGTAACCTTGAAGAATTTTGTTTGGGCAACATGAAGAGTTGTGGAGACACCTTCTGAGAAGATAAACTTGTCATTGATGAGCTAAGTGCTTTGGAAATCGATTGAGGGCATTGTTGAAGGTGAAGATATTGTCAAGGCTTGTTGCAGAAGCTATTGGGAGCCTTGAAGAACCATTGACCTTATCTTGATGAATTAAAGCATAGGGTTGGAGCCCTAGAGGATAGGAGTCCTCAAGAAGATCAGGTTGGAGCCCTAGAGGATAGGAGTCCTCAAGAAGATCAGGTTGGAGCCTGTACCAATAAGAGGGGTGCATCCCTAGAGGTTGGTGTCTCATAGAGACAAGGTTGGAGCCTTGGGAAGCTAGGGTTGGAGCCTCGTGAAGTCCAAATCGAAGTTTGGAAAAGTACAGGTTGGAGCCTAGTGGATTGGAGATTGGTGTCTTCATCTAAGGTTGGAGCCCTAAGCATTTTTGTACCTGAATTATTGTGAAGGAGAGAATTGAAGTCCTCGTTATTTCTGATTAATAAAATCATTAATTATATATTGTTCATTTTGTGTTATGGTTATAAATGATCTAAAAACCGGTAAAATAACAATTGTAAAAGAAATATTGATTCACCCCACCTCTCAATGTTTCCAACAATTGGAATCAAAGTCGGTACCTGCACTCATAGCCTAATAGCTTTAAGGTAGATCCTTAGAACACAAATGGCAAAGTCAAAGAAGAAGACTTTCAAACCCCTTGATGGTGTCACCTCATCAATGGACAATCAAATTGAGAAAGCTCCATTGTTCAATGGAAACTTTGATATATGGAAGGCAAGAATGAAGAATTTTTTAATGACTCAAGGTTTTGAAGTCTGGGAATCAGTGATTACTGAAAGCACGACGGAAGAAGAGTCCAAGGAATATAATGCAAGAGCAATAAACGCAATCTTGAGTGGGCTACCAGATCCTATAAAGACCAAAGTGAAAAAATGTTCCTCAGCAAAAGATATGTGGGAAAAACTGCATGATCTTCAATCAAAAGGAGCATTGACCATGACCTCTAATCAAGAAGATGATGAAAAGCAAGAAGGAAATCCAGAACCCATAAAGGAAGTTGAAAACAAGGGTGAAGACATCAGGACCAAGGAAGACCTAGAAGATGAAGAAAATGAAGAAGACTTCACAGAAAATTTTAGGGCAAAGCTTGAAGTTGCATTAGAAGAAATACGCAAATTGATTAAGGAAAATAAGGACCTCAAAAATCAGAAATCACCTCACTTAAGGCCCAATCATGCGAAGCAACAAGAATGAAGGTCGAAATGGATAACCATCTAGTGAAGAAAGATAAAGAATGCAAGATGATGAAAGAAGAAATTAATCTCCTAACAAAAGAAGTTGATGATTTGAACAAGAGTCTAAAGAGTTGTCAAACCCTAGATGACATCCTAAGTCATCAAAGATCTCCTCTTGATAAATCAGGTCTTGGTTATGAAGGTGAACCCTCAAATAGAAATGATGCAAACCCTAATGCTCCAAACAACAAGGATGTGGAGAAGCTTGGAAGAAATATTGATGCCCCAGTTCCAGCAAAAGCAAGGAGAAGAGCCAGGATAACATTGGAAGAAACCCTACTCCAAGAAGATATACACATGGTATCAAGAATGCAAGAGGTAATAAATTTGATCAAAGGATCCCAAGACAAAATGACTTTAGAAGTACATCAAGGCAATCTCCATCCTCCAAGTACCAAAGTAAATTTTTTGGTTCTGTTATTCTTGTACAAATTTTGGGCATATGGCAAAGGGTTGTAGGGCATACCACAAGGACAAATATAATGGTCCCCATCAGTCTCCTAGAAGCAACTTTTCAAGAAGAATCCATGCTCCCTCATTGATGAACAAGATGGAGTGCTTCAAATGTCATAACATTGGACATATGGCTCGTGATTGTAACTTGACTTGGGTCCCTAAACAAGCTAAAAACATGACTACCAAGAAAGAAAAGAAAGTTACACAAGTATGGAGTGTAATAACCCTATTTTTACAATTTTACTAAAAGTCTGCTGATAATCGAATTTAATTTCTGTAATTTTTCATGGTACATGGATACCAATATGCCATTTAATTAACATTGTAGAAATATGAAATTAGATTATAAAATTTCGCTATAAAAATATCTACAAGTTTATTTCATTTTTGTATGATTAAAATAGAATTAACAGCATAGTTCCATTTTCATGTAAAATGACTAAATATGTTAGGTCATAGATGACAACATGTATAGACTATACCAAATTGTTATATAAATGCAAATTGTTTTGAATATATCAATGCATATGTTATGATGTATGGGCAAGTGTTTGAATTGCAGATAAGACTGTTCCAAAATGACTATATGATGACAAAGTTCCAGAACAATGGAGACCCCTTGAGATTTTATATTATTCTGAATCCTAATAGGAAGGGTGGAGGTATTGCCCACCGTTTATCTTCCAAAACCTGGAGTCATGGGAGGACTGTGTGAGTCACACTCCCCTAGACGTGTGATGATGATTGTCGGATGCCTACAAGCATGTCAGGTCGACGTAATCGACACTGATATCCTTAAGGTCTATGAATGGATCAGTAAAACTGATGCCATGGCATATTCCTGTAGAGGACGGATAGGATGGGAGTGGAAGAGATTAGGAAGAATAGGATGATTTTAGAATAGTTTGGAGATTTGGTTGAGATGGGAAGTAACAATTAAATTACAAATACATACTTATTCAAACGGAAATTCAATCTTAATAATACAAGCATTCTACAATCACCCTAATCTCTAAAAACACAATATTGATATGAGTATATAAAACCCTAAACTTCGGGACGAAGTTTTCTGAAGGGAGGAAGTATGTAACGACCCATTCCCAATTTATACACAAAATAATATTAGCGTGTGTACGATATATGCTTTTGATAGCTACACCTGCCTATCTCGCACACATAGCACTAGTACACCTATATACTAATATCAAGATTACATAAGTGAGGGATTTAATATCAAAATTTCAGATTAATATTAAGATTAAGTAGGTATAAATTATATGAAAAGGACTAATAAAAGAAAATGATATAATAAAGTTAATTCATTAAGTTAAAAATGAATATGAAAATATTAAAAATTAACCTTAAAAGTACTTAAATGTAAAGTCACATGCTCCATAAATAAGATGACCGTATAATTCCACCTCCATAAATTATTCATACCCACATTAATGTGGATCACATCATCATAAAAACATATAATATCAACATTCATGTGGATAAGACCTCGAGAGGAAAGAGGCAGTAGAGGAAGATTATTTAAATTATATTCATATCCATGATAATGAAAAAGAACACACCACTATAAATACATATAATATCAACATTAAGGGGGATAAGACATCGGAAGGTAAGAGGCGGTGGAGGAAAGGTTATATAAGTTATGAAATATGGAGGGGGGGATGTGTTTTGGAGAACAAAAACGAATTCTACTTAGATTAGATAAACTGTCTGGGAGGGAGTTTCTGGGTTCTTGGAATTCTGGGCTCGGGGGCAGAGGAGGCATCCTCTGGGTCTAGGATTGTTCCTAGATTGGCTGGGAGGATTTGATTGTTTCGGTAAACTATTCACAGCATCACAAGGAGAACCACCATTAAGTCATCAACTCTATTCTAGGTATTTTTCTATGTATAGACTAGTTCCTTATGAAAGATTAAAATTTCACTGTTGATCTTCATTTAATCGTATTACTGCTGAAATATATATATATATATATATATATATATATATATATATATATATGCTTAGATTTTATTCATGGAAAGGATGTCTTAGATTTTATTCATGGAAAGGATGATAGCTGTAGCAGTGATTACACTGTTGGTCGAATTAACAGTAATTCTATCTCTAGCAAAACTCAAAAATTTAGTGGAAAAGTTAGGATAATTCCAAAGTGGGTTTTTACATGGAGAAGGAAGCAAATTGGATCATAAAGCCTCTTGAACACTCAAGACATCAACTCATGTTGTTGATCTAATGAGTACATCTTTGGCAGATGTTGTTTAGCCACCTTATATATCAAGCAAAGGGAGTGGCCAAATAGAAAAATCCGAGAGATTTATAAAGGCGGCAGACTGAGTAAGTTACAAAGGTATTAGAAAGAGAATTTTCCGAAAGGGTTTAGCGTGGTGGCTAAGGCTTGATCGGGGTCACAACACGGCGGAAGACAGCGTTCAAGGCTCCGCATCAGAACCATGAGTCACAAAGCGCATTGGAAGGACTTTCCGTCGGCCCCGAAGGAGAGCGATAAGGTTGAAAGACAGGCCCTCGAAAAAGATGACGTCACCTTTCGGTAGGCCAATCCCAAGCGTTCCGTGGGTAGGAGAATGGACCGTAAAGCTCCTATGAACCCCGGCGAAGTTCTAAACGGGCCCACCATGGAAAACAGTTGGCACCGATAAGTAATGAGGTAAGGTAAGTCTAGGGTGGCGGTACGAAGGCCGATACCTGCTTAAATTCGGCACGTGGCTCTCACCTACCCAACTGCTATCAGCCAATAACCTAGCGCCATGTGTCCCATAGTCAGCGTCCTTATGACACCAGCCCTAAAACTGTCACCCCATCTCATATCCCGTAAAACTCAGTCTATTATAAGCTCGTTTTACTCTTAGACTGTGTAAAATACTAGTTTTTTACTAGTTTTTTGCACAAAGGAGGTTAAAACTCAAGTGCAAGGTCGTTTTCAATCCCGCGTCGCTTTCTCCTGGGCTACCTCACTATTCTTAGGTATTTAGTCATTTTCCCGTCGCACTTTTTCCCTTTTGTTTTTACTTTTCAAATGGTCATGGGGAAAATGAAAACCAAGAAGTCTGAGCCTGAAACCCCACAAACCCACGAGGTCAGGGTTGTTCCTGGACCAGAACCCCTCATTGATGCCCATGCACGAATTCATGACCCAGTCTACCCGTTCAGTGTAGCCCACGTCAGAACCGAGCTTTTCGAATATCATCTAAAGGGCGAAGATATGTTCAGAGTCATTGAGTCAGGTCTGTATTACCAAATCGCCCCGACCACATACCCTGTTCCCGAGTTCATTAGTTGGCTCGGGGAGGCCTATGACGAGCGCAGAGACATGCTCCTCTCTGCTCAAGGCAACAAGATTTTTCGCATTTCGCCCGAACTCATAAGGAAAGCTATTTGCTACCCTCACAGCCAAAATTATGTTGAGTTCTCTGAGGTCTCCCTCTCCTGTCAATTCTCAAAGCTACTCTGGGAAAAACAAGGCGGCTTCCTCAGCCTCCTCTCAGATTCTTGCCTGTCATCTTTCCCGCTCACGGACTTTGTTCCCTTGTCTACTTTTCGAACCAATGTGCAGCCGGTCCTAGCACTCATCTCAAGATTGTTAGGGCTTCAAGAGGTTGACTTGGTGACTAAAGAGGGTATAGCTTTTCTATGGCTCATGATGCAAAAGGGTACCCTTTTGGACATCCCTTCTTTCTTAGCTTTGGCTATCCAAACCCAGTTTCAAGAGATTTCCTCTACTGGCTCTTTTAAGTTCTGTTCCCTAGTGTTCTACATGTTCCTATTCGAGCATGCAGATAGATTTGAGAGTCTAGGCCTAAACAAACTCTCGAAGATAAGTGCCAAACCCAGAGCCGTCTTCGAGTGGACCGCTTCAATTCGTTGGCAGCCAGGGGGGAAGGGGTATGCAAAGTTTATTAATGAGTTCATGTCCATAGCCTATGTCATTATACATGACAGCCCTCCGCCTAGAATATTTCCTGAGCAGAAGGAATGGCTACAGTTTGACGAAGAAGATTGCACAGGGGATTGGTACCTGTTTGAGGATTATATTGAGATAAAAGACAAAGCCAAGTTAGTAAATACATCTGGGGCCTCCTTGCATCCTACCCCCGAAGCTGAGGAAATCAAACAAATCACCATAATCCAAAGCTCTCTTCAGATAAATTTGCAAGTTGCGACCCAGCACATACCAATTATCATTCATCAGAACCCTCCGCAAAATCCACCACCTCCAATCGTTGTACCCGGATTTTTACTGAATAAATATGCCCCACTGGCACTACCCCAAGTTTTAAAAGATATGCCTCAAGATTATATGAAGCTCTTACCTCGGTTCACCGGGGAAGACAGCAGTGCTGCTCAGAAGCATATTGAAGATTTTTGTGCTTTTGCTGAGAATTCCAATGTGGAACACTTGGATGTACTGTTGAGGCTCTTTGTCCAATCTTTGGATGGAGAGGCCCAAATATGGTTCAAGACTCTGGATGACCACACAATAACCCCCTGGGAGGAGATGGAAAATGCTTTCACACGAAAGTGGGGGGAAAAGAGGGATCATGGGTACATTCTCACAGAATTCAATGCATTGAAAAAGAAACATAATGAGGATGTAACCGAATTTGTCAAGAGGTTTAACAAGTTGTATAATAACCTACCTATTGATATGAAACCTCCTCAAACAGCAGCCAAGGTAGTTTTTGTGGGAGCATTTGAGTCAGAGTTTGGTTTCACCCAGAGAGAGAGGAAATCTATATCACTGGACTAGGCCCAGACTGATGCGTTGGAAGTTGAGGCCAACTTCGCCTCTACAGGGAAATCTAAAGGAAGAATAGATCATGATTTCAGAATGAAGGGTAAAGAAGAGGCTTCTTCCTCTAACCAAGAAAGGGAAGTAGCAGACTACAAGATCGAAGAGATGAACAAGATGATTAAGAACCTCTCCAATAAATTGGTGAAACTAGAGTTGGAAGCTAAAGGTTCCGCCTCTCGACCGAATCAGGTCGCTCCTAACAGAGGTTTCAACCCACAGTATCGGAAGCCACCCCTGAAAATACTACAAAGGGATAGGAAAGAACAGCAAGACCATATTCAGCCTCCTCTATATCTGGAGGGACAAATGGAAGGACCAACTAAAGATGTTCCTGACGGGCAAGACGATCAGTGTCTTGCTTATTCAGAAGATGAAGAGGTAGAGCTTACTCTACAAGAAGATAAAGAAGGGAAAGGAAATTCCCTAGAAGATCTAGATATCGATGATTATTGTAGGCAGTTTGTAGACTTCATGCAAGCTCAGTTCCACAAGAAGTACAATCTCAAATCTTCTAGAAAGAGGACCCGGATGCAGGAGCAAGATGAAGAATTATCTCCAAAAGAGCAGGTGCCTCAAAAAGCTGATAACAAAGGTAAAAATCCTGTAGAAGAGTCTTTGCACCCAAAAGCTACTGCCTCTTCCTCCTCAAAGTCAGCCCCTGAGTCACCTGTGAATCCCAAGGCTACCACCGTTGTCATAAAACCACCAGTTCCCCCAAAAGAAGCACCAAAGGAGGCTATTACAGAAAAGAACCCTCCAGTCTTCAATCTTCAAAAAAGAATTGAAAAAGGTTAAGATTTCGGTCCCCTTAGTCAAGCTTTTGAAGCAGCCCTCTTATAAAACTCAGGTATCTCAATTCATGCTCCTCCCTCATGGATTTGTTCCTCTCCCTAACAGTCTTAAACTTCAAGAAGAGAGACCTATGGTAGTTTTCGGTCCACATGTGGAAGAATTAGACTCAGCAACCCCCCCGTTCTATGTATCCTTGGTCATCCATGATCTATTGCTACACAATTGCATGTTGGATTCTGGAGCTTCGCACAACCTGCTACCATTGTCCATCATGGGGCAACTAGGGTTGCAGATTACTCGCCCATACAAATATCTGTATTCTTTCGACTCCAAGAGGGTCAAATGTTTGGGAATGATTAAATATTTGGGGGTGAATCCGACCCAGATCCCAGCTAAAAGTGTCGTGATGGACATTGTGGTTGTTGATATCCTAGCCCGATTCGAGATGCTGTTGTCCAGATCATGGGGTACAAAGATAGGCGGGTCGATTAAACTCGACCTCACTTATGCCACCATCCCGATATTCGAAGGACAAGAAAGGAGGTTATACCGGGAGTCCAGATTCGTAAAGATGGTTACCAAAGTTGATGGTTCAGTAAACTCCCCTGTGTACAGCAAGGAAGGTGAGTTCTCTTGCCTAATGTTTGAAGAAGACGAAAGTTTCCTACAGGAACTAGCATTTCACCTTCTAAAATCTAAGCAATCCTCAAGTACTGAAGAGAGGGATATATGGACTCTACATTTTGATGGGGCAAATTCGAGAAAGGGGAATGGAGTTGGAGTGCTTCTAATTTCACCCACGAGAGAGTTGGTCCCTTTCTCATTTAAGCTGGAGTACGAAGCCACCAACAACGTGGTTAAATACGAAGCATTACTCTTGGGGCTGCAAACAGCCAAAAATATGAATATTTAGAGCCTAAAAGTCTTCAGAGATTCAGAGTTGGTGGCGAGGCAAATCAAGAATCAGTGCCAAGGTAAGCACCCTCGACTTAGAGCCTACAGAAATGAAGTATGGGATCTGATGGATAATTTCTTCTAGGCCTTTAACATACAGTTCATGCCAAGAGAACAAAATCGGATGGTCGATTCGCTTGCTGTTGCAGCTAGCAATTTTCGCCTACCACAGAATCCCCTGCTCAGGTATGAGATCGAAGTACGTTATCGATCCCTCTATCCCAGATAACGTTAAACACTGGCAGGTGTTCGAAGATGAAGAGCAAGTTAAACGCTTCATAGAGACTGTTAGAGAGTTCTCTAATCTGGTGATTGATGTTGTGGAGGAAGAACCTGAAGAGTAGCCCCAAACCAAGTGGGAAGAGACGGTGGCAGGTCACCGGGTGTTGCAACTAAAAGTGAATGTCATCCCCGGAGGCCTTGTGCCCTTGGAGAGGTTGTTCGACAAAAATGACATCCTAATCAATCCCAGCAAAATAACACAAGATGAGCAAATCGATGATATAAATATTGGGACAGAGGGAGACTCGAAGATAGTAAAGTTGTCTAAAGGAGTCCCAGAGGAATATAAAGACCAATACTTTAGACTTTTTCAAGCTTATAAAGATGTTTTCGCGTGGTCTTATCAAGACCTGAAAACTTTTGACAGGGAAGTCATACAGCACAAGATTCCTCGAGATGCTAAGCCTCACAAACAAAAACTGTGGCAAACTAATCCACTGTTGCTTCCATCTATTGAAAAAGAAATCAACAAGTTGTTGCAGGCCAAAATTATAGTTCCCCTAAGGTATTCCGAGTGGTAGCCAATTTGGTTCCGGTCCGGAAGAAGAACGGAGAAAAAAGGCTGTGTAGATTTCTGAAATCTAAATAGGGCTTCCCTGAAGGATAATTACCCCCTTCCCAAGATGGATCACATTTTGCAGAAGGTGGTAGGATCTTCCCGGATGTCAATGATGGGTGGCTTCTCGGGATACAATCAAGTGGCAGTTATCCCCCAAGATCAGAAGAAGACAGCGTTCACCACGCCATGGGGGACTTTCATGTATGCCCAAATGCCATTCAGTTTAATTAACGCAGGGGCCACTTTCCAACGAGCAATGGATATTGCTTTTGTGGGGGAACAAGATCATTTTGTGGTGATATACCTAGACGATATCACTGTGTTTTCAAAGAACGATGCCGAGCACATCAAGCACCTGCGCCGGACCTTTGAGAAGTGTCGCAGGTATGGTTTATCACTAAACCCTCAAAAGTCTATGTTTGCTTTGGAGGAAGGGACATTTCTCGGACACATAGTAACAAAAGAGGGAGAGAAAATTGACCCCAAAAGGGTAGAAGTAATCAATGGCATCTCACTACCTCGAAATAAAAAGGAAGTCCAAGTGTTCCTGGGAAGAATAAACTTCTTAAGAAGGTTTATCCCGAACTATGTTGAGATAGTTCGGCATATCACGGAAATGCTCAGGAAGGAAAATGAAGTGAAATGGACCCCAGAGTCAAGGGAGGCTTTCAATAGAATTAAACATGCTTTTGTAGAAGCGTCAGTGTTGGCAGGCCCTGAATTCAGTAAGAAGTTCATATTTTCTCCTTTGCATCTCCGCACACAATAGCTGTAGTGCTACTACAAAAGAATGTAGATAGGTACAAGCAGCTTATTGCCTTCTTCAGCCAAGTACTGCGGGACGCAGAGTTGAAATATAATATTCTGGAGAAACAGGCTTACGCCCTGGTCAAGTCCCTAAAAGCTTTCTGAATGTATGTGCTTCAGTCAGCTATAACTGCTTTTGTTCCCACAACTGCAATAAAAGATATCTTAATTCAGGGAGATAGCGAAGGTAAGAGGGGCAAATGGATTGCCAAAATTCAGGAGTACGAGCTAGATATCAAACCTACGAAGCTTATTAAGGGACAGGGTTTGGCAAAAATATTATTCGAGTCAAACTGTCAGGCATTCGGTATAAATTTGTCCATGGAAGGAGGAGAGATACCTGAGGGTATGGAAGTACAGCCTGGAATAGAAACCATGGTACAAAAGACTCATATGAAGTACCTCCTTAGCCCTTGGTACAAAGATATCGTAGAGTACATCCTTACTCCAAGATGTCCCCTTAATTTTGACAAGGCAAAGTACCGAACCCTGAGGTTGAAATCTCAGAAGTACGCGGTAGCTAATGGCCGACTATATTGGAAAGATCCCTCAGGAATCTTGCTATTATGTCTTACAAAGTCCGAAGTGAGGAGGTGATCGCTGAATTCCACGAAGGCATTTGAGGGGGACATTACAGTTGGCAGTCCATGGCTCATAAAATATTGAAGGCCGGTTTCTTCTGGCCTCGATTATTCGGAGATGTCCATGCTCGGGTTCGAGCATGTCAAAAATGCCAAATGTTCGCAAAAAAACAAAAATTCGCTCCTTTGTCGATGATATCGGTGCACATCGAAGAACCATTTCAACAGTAGGGAATTGATTTTATCGGAGAAATTCATCCCGCATCCAGCAGTCAGCACAAGTGGATCCTCACTGCCACTGACTACTTCACTAAATGGGTAGAGGCAATACCTGCAAGAAACGCTACTAATGCAGTCGTGATCAAATTCATGGAGGAAAATATAATCACAAGATTCAAGTGCCCAGCCAAGATCGTCACAGACAACGCTCAGGCCTTTAAGTCCGCCAAGTTCATTAACTTCTGCCAGCAGTATAACATCACTTTGGGGCACTCTACGGCCTATTACCCCCAGGGGAATGGATTGGCCGAGTCTTCAAATAAAACCTTGGTGCAGGCGCTGAAGAAGACCATAAGCGAAACTCCCAACTAAAATTTGCACTCTGGGCGAATCGAATTACTAGCAAGAGGTCCACTGCGAAGTCTCCCTACGAACTGGTATATGGCCGAGCAGCAGTGTTTCCCATTCAACTTGCCTCAGGTTCCTGCAAGATAGCCAAGAAGAACCAAATGATCTCATCAGGAGGATGAATCAGCTAGTCGAGTTGGAAGAAACTCGAGCCCAAGTGAGCAGCAGGTTATCAGACTACCAGGAGAAAATGAAAAGCTTGTTTGATCAGCGCGCAAAGGATAAAGAAATGCAAGCAGGCGACTTGGTGTTGAGGTGGGATGTCAGGAGGGTGGATAAGGGCAAACATGGAAAGTTCGACCCACTATGGTTCGGACCTTTCAAAATTGCTGAGGTGAAAGGAAATAATACTTTCATATTAGAGAATTTGGAAGGCAATCTGATCGAAGTGCCCGTGAATGGGCAGTTTTTGAAGCCTTACTTCCAATACTAGTCGTGGCCTCGGTGGCGTGTTGTATATATCCTCCATATTGTATATATTTTCGTTTTATGTTTTCGCATCTATTTTGATCAAATCATTTTGAAATGCTTGAAATTTTGAAGAAGCTCCAAGTAAACTAACTGATGCACAGGCAAAGGGTCTGCGAAGTTCTCGACACCCTCAAGGACGAGCGTGTCGTCCCCAGGTGGAGCTAAGTGGAGCTTGTCTAGCATACAAACCCTGTTTGAAACCTACATCACAATGCCATCTCCAAGGGAAAGCGCATGGCAAAAGTGCAGTGAATATGCTAATGCTCCAGTATCTTCTTCATCCCATCAGCTGCAACCTCCTTCGGGTCGCCAAATTGGATCATCTTCATCTTCAGCTCGGCCACATCCGTCGCCATCAGGCACTCCTTGTCGAAACACCAACAGATGAAACTCATGATTTGGCCCACGCAGCTTATTTAACTTTTATTTTCTATAAAATGTAAAATCGAGTGAAATCTTGATTTCACCATATGCACTCTTTTATTTTCTACTTTCTGTTACGTTTTAGTTAGAGCCTGTGTCAAGCCATACTGTTTGAGATGAGAGGTCGTTTTGCCTCATCATCAATTTTGGCTTTTGATTAGGACTAGAAACAGACATATCTCCAAAGAATATTTTGTCTCGTAAAATATCGGATCTGAATGTTCATGTGAAAAAACTATAAAAGATCAGATCAGGGACTTAGAAAAGGTTCCAGATTTTCTAGCAAAAGAAGGGGTAGTCTGTGTATCTTCTTTTTGTAATTTTGAGGTTCGCTCTTAGTGCATATCTAAAGAGCCATTTTGGGAAAAGTAATTACAAAGACAGTCTGTTGCTTAAATGGATTCCTACTGAAATGAATGAACAGTATGTATTTTCTTGACAGTGATTCAATTAATGTCCAATGTTCTTACATCTTCTCCTTGTTATCGTTGTTT
Organism: Pinus albicaulis; assembly: GCA_034641835.2. Lineage (NCBI taxonomy): Eukaryota > Viridiplantae > Streptophyta > Pinopsida > Pinales > Pinaceae > Pinus > Pinus albicaulis. Next base: position 1,452,800,880 of record CM076572.1, on the reverse strand, counting down.
TCGGAATGCGAATGTTCTATGAGTTGGATATGAATTTATCTTTAATGGTACTCATGTCTTGCTTTTCAGTAACATTTTAAATACTGCTCGAGGCACGATTTCTGTTTCAAATTCCTCTTACATATCGTTTTTCTTCTAATGTCATTTAAGGGCAGATCCTTGTGTTGGCATAAGCATGCCTTGCTTTGACGTTCCCTAAATTCCCTATAACGTATCTCAACTTCATTACTTTTATAACTGTTCATCTGTCTCACATTCGACCCAGCTTGCGACAACTCTTCCTTATGACCGCTTCAGGCCCATTCTGAGCAAGCCTTTCTCTCTACAGCTAGAACTCATTTCTACCAATATTCTTTCTCTGATATCCTGGATCACCATTCAAAATACTTCAACTATCTTTCATTTCAGGAGGTTCCCTTTTACCAGCATGCAAAATACCTTTAAAAGCCTCGTGTCTTAAAATGTCCTAGGCACTGGTCTTTAGCAACTTAAGGCTGTCTCTAGGAGCTACAATAACAGATATGATATTCCAAGTTTTGATAATGAAATTATGCCAAAAAGGGGACCATGCATACTGTTAAGGGGAGCTTGTGATTCTTGACTATTCTTGCAGAAGCTATCCATGAGGAGCCCTATGAAACCCTTGATGAGTCACACATGGACAATCATCTTTGGATAGATCATCTCTCGGAAGTAATTCCATTGAAGAAAGTCATGATATTGTGTCTTCACTACACATCCATTGTTGAAGATGTCTTACACTTTATCACAAGGCAACAATCTTTCTTGTATTGAAAAGAAGAGCTAGAGGAGTTTATGCAGGCAAGAGGAGCTGGTTGATCATTTACCACATCCATTTCCATGAAAGCATGCATAGGCTTAGAGGGACCAAAAGTCCATTAAAGAAAAGCACTATGACAGGGGAAGCAACATATCTATCATGGAGAACTATCATTAATGAAGAAAGGAAGAAAATACGACGAAGGAGCATGTCAAGAAACAACTTGATAGGGGGAGTACTTGGACACCCCATTTGCCATTGATGTCAAAGGGGGAGAGAATGTTGAAAGGGCGAGAATATTGCCATCAATGACAAAGGGGGAGATTGTTGGTCAAAGTTGTCATTGATGTCAATATGGGATTGTTGGAGATGGCAAATGTCCTAACCTTTGTGATGGATGAATAACTTTTTTGTGATGTTGCCCTAACCTCATTGAAGACTCTCTTTATGCAAACCCTAGGAGAAATTCCTCTGTGCATATGTCCATGCTACTCTAGCCCTAGAATCACGTAAGTCAATATGATGCCAAGCCATTAAGGAAGTCAACCCTAGGGTAATTAATAATGTTGAAGAAATCATTGATGACAAGCCCTAGCTTCATGATGCCCTAGCCTTGCTAAAATGCCCAGGAAATCCTAGCTCTATCTAAACAATGGATAGCTCTAGATTATTGATGCCTAATGTAAATCAATGAAGCCCTAAAATCCCTAACATGAATGCATGAATCCCTAAATTCCTTGTTGAAGATGCTCTAAAATTAATAAGCTTGAAGGCCTAAGTCTATGAAGAAGGAGCCCTAGCATTGTCCAAAACATAAAATACTAAAGGTTGTCGTGGATAAAATAATGATGACAAATCACAAATATAATTTTCGTGACGGTAAAATGACCTTTTTAAGGATGAAATTGGAATAGGCTCATAGAAGACATTGAGCTCTTTCCAACGAGCTATTACACACCTTCTAACTCTTCATAGGCTAAGAGAAAATGATTTTACAATTTGAAACTAATATATTTTTAATGTTGGCCGACATAAACCTACATATGTAAGTCGACCTCTCCTCCAAATGACGTGTCTCTTCATTATAAGACAAACAACATGTATAAATATAAGTTTGGAATTCATCATTTCAACATCAACTCGGTGAAGAAACTCAGATAAGAAGCACAAAAGCAGAAAATAGGTCCAGGAGCAGGTCGAGAAGCTCGGACCTCCTTTTCTGAACCTGAACATACCTATTACAAACTACAGACTTTGTCCTATAACAGTCATCTGCAAGAGACTCGGACAGTCTACCTGAAAGCTCGATTTGCAGACCTATCTATTGTACCTCGGATCTGCAAGCTTAGAAGAGCTACCTTACCTCAGACCTGTGACTGTAACCATAGACTTTCAGACAGTGGACAGTCACCTATAATAGCACGGACCTAGGATAGCTTGAAGGCTTCGACAATTTCTTTGTTAAGGATCCTTCAAGCTCGGTCTGGAACAGTGGATAGTCACTTGTCTTCGGACCTGAGGCTTGGATTATTAACCTGAAGGCTCGGACTATGGACAGTTTTCTGTGGTCAGTACTAGACTCGAACTTGTCATCATAACCTCGGACCTGTAGCTCAAGAGGCTCGGATTAGTGGCATGAGAAGCCTGAATTACAGACTTGTATAGGATCAGAGTTACAAGCTCAGATTAACACCTGAAGCCTGTGGTAACTCAATTTTGAAGGTCGGACAGTATTTTGTGGACTATATTACAAACTTGTTGACAGTCAAGACAGACCTGCAATTATTCAACCTGTGAAGGCTCAGTTTCGAAGTCTCGGATCAGTGTCACAAAACCTCGACCTGTATAGCTTGACATCGTTGAAGAGTAGTTTTTTGAGCATCATTTGAAGTTTTTGAAGAGTGTTTTTGACAACACCTCAAGACAAACTTGTGACACCTTTTGAAGCAGAGTATAACTGACTAGAAGAGTAGTTGGAACAATCTATGGTTTGATATCAATTGGTGTTTGGAAGGTCCTTCAGACTACCTCCTTGGACTTGGAACATTTGAAGAATTTAGAAGTAAGTTGAAGTCGTCTTATTAAAGCAATTGATGAATATTTTGATGAAACCCTCTTGGAGATATTTGTTGGAGCAGCCTTTGAAGTTTTGAGAAGCAAACATCTTATAGAAACATTGTTGTTGACCTATAGTTGTGGCATTATTGAAGTAATTTTTGAAGACCATCTATTGGATTATTGTTGGGAAAGGACCTATTGTGCAGTTATTGGAGAAGACCCTAATTAAAGCAGTTTTGAAGACTATTTTGGAGCCTTGGAACTTTGTAGATCTCGGAGAGTACTTTGGAGCTGACATTGAAGCCCCATTGAAGGAAATTGGAAGCATAATAGAAGATGATCTTGGAGGCATTATTGGAGACCATGATGCATTGTTCAAGCCATCATGAGGTAACTTGAAGAATTTTGTTTGGGTGACATGAAGAGTTGTGGAGACACCTTCTGAGAAGATAATGTTGTAATTGATGAGCTAAATGCTTTGGAAATCAACTGAAGGCATTGTTGAAGGTAGAGATATTGTCAAGGCTTGGTGCAGGAAATATTGGGAGCCTTGAAGAACCATTGACCTTATCTTGAAGAATTGAAACATAGGGTTGGAGCCCTAGAGGATAGGAATCCTCAAGAAGATCAGGTTGGAGCCTGTACCAGTGAGAGGGTTGGAGCCCTAGAGGTTGGTGCCTCATAGAGACAAGGTTGGTGCCTTGGGGAAGATAGGGTTGGAGCCTCATGAAGTCCAAGTCAGTGTTTGGCAAAGTATAGGTTAGAGCCTAGTGGATTGGAGATTGGTGCCTTCATCTAGGGTTGGAGCCCTATGCATTCTTGTACCTGATTTATTGTAAAGAAGAGGATTGATGTCCTCGTTATTTCTGATTAATAAAATCATTAATTCTATATGGTTCATTTGTGTTCTAGTCATAAGTGATCTAAAAACTGGTAAAATATCAATTGTAAAAGAAATATCGATTCACCCCCCATCCCCCCCCCCCCTGCCCTCTCAGTGTTTCCAACACAATCATCATCTATAACAGAGTTATAAGTCAAAATAGGTCTCCTTTACAAGCCAAATTGACAAGGAAGGAAAGATAAGACAAGCAAAGGAGATAAGAGACAAATTCATTCATATTCTAATCACATGTGTTATTCTAGGGTTTTTGAAGAAGAGATCAAATGTTATAGTTCTGAGGTGGACGAAAATTACAGTGAAGGTGCAGGTTTGAGCTTATGATGTGAAGATAAAATTGAAGCTAAGAGACTTACATTAACTTTTCTAGAAGTCAACTTTTTCAGAAGAATATTGAGTTGGTCTGGGAGGGGTCATTTGACAAGGGTCATAGGTCTTGGAATTCATCAATTAAAGTTCTATAAAAAGCGAAGAGTTCTGGTGGGTTTTCCTCTCAAGAGGAGAGGTTTTGGCCATGGTTGATAGCCTACATCTTTTGTCCTATTGTCTCATTGATTTTATTGTTTGGTAGTCGTTTGATAATAGAGAACACTAATAATAATCAAGTGAAAGAAGAAGCTAATCAAGTTAAGTGAAAAACACATCACAAGCAGTTATCGAAGTAAGAGAACTCACTCAATTTGTTGCCTCGTAGATTTTTCAACATGGTATCAAAGCTAAGGTAACAAGACAAGAAAAGGCAGCTTGAAAAAGAACCATCAAAAGGACTATCAAGAAAGGTCAAGACATCAAAAACGACACCATACCATCAAGAAGGGACACTCAAGGGTCGCATTCAAGGAAATCATCAATAAGGACTAACCCTTTCATAATCTTGAAGGAAGATCATTGAAGACCTCAAAATCCTAGCTCATCCAGAGAAGGGTTCTACACTTGAAGCATTCTTGAGAAGGTCACACATTTAGGATCTCAAGGACCCTACCTCCACTCAAAGAAGCATTTCATATTGAATCATCTTGAAGTCTCTACATCAAAGGGAAGCAGGAAGAAGCTTTGCCATCATCATCAAGGAATCAAGGTGATCTCTCTCTTCCTGAGTCAAGGATCACTATCAAAGCATAATCATACTTGAAGGAAGACATCTTCATCAAGAAGACATCTTCTATTATCAACATCATCAAAGAAAGTCATCAAGTTGAAGATTTCGTCATCAAGGTGTATCTTCACTTGACAAGTATCTTTATATCTATGTCTGAATCTATCAAAATGACTTCATTTTGCAAGGAAAGCAACAAAGTGGTTGCATCATCAAACTTTCTGGCATGGAAGAAGAGGACAGATTTCATCCTCATAAAAAATAAAGGCATTGGTCATATCAACAGTAAGGTCCCCAAACCATCACAAGAAGATCAAGCACTGTCGAAGTATATGAAAGGGGAAATAAGGGCTCAAAGGATCCTTATAGAATCCATCAAGGATCCCCTTATTCCTTATGTAGCAGAGTTGGTGACATCAAAAGAAACATATGAGAAGCTAGTAGAACTGCTCTCTGTGCGCACCGCTAGAGAAGTCATATCTTTAAGAGCCGAGCTATACAAGATGAAGATATCAAAGGAAGAAGGAATAGCCTCATACTTTATGAGGGTGTCAAAAATACGAGACCAACTACACGAGTTGAGGGGGAATAATGTCTGACAAAGAAATGACCACATTTGTGCTCAATGCACTACCGGAGGAATTGGAAAACTTTGTATCAAGCATCTATGGAAAGAAGGAAGCTACCCCATTCAGTGAACTTTGGTCATTGTGTAAGATTGAAGAAACCAGGTTGAAGGCTAAAAGTGATGTGGGATCAAATGAACAAGTTCAAGCATTTGTTGCCATGGCCAAGAGAAAAGGAAAGATTGGGAAAAAGGAAGATCGATATGTCAAAGATTCAATGCTATGGTTGTCAGGAATATGGGCACTACAAGAGAAATTGTCCTAAACTCAAGAAGGACAATAAGAAAAGGAAAGAAAGAATTGAAGCCCATATCACCGAAGAAGTAGAATAACCTGAGGAGAAGAAATCCAAGAAAGAAAGGATAGATCTTCACTATTAAGGTCTCTATAGCAAGAAGAAGTTGGAGGTGAAAAGACCTCTACCATGGTCAAAGGTTGCTATCAGGATAAGAAGCATTGCAAGTACGATAGGATGCATCATACAATTGAAGCAAGAGCTCGTGACATTGTTGTAAGAATAGTTGAAGTAGAAGTCTACATGATTGTAGCAGTCATCATAGAAAGGAAGTAGCTCTTGGTAAACTCAATGAAAGCATAAGTAGTACTCATGGGTAGACGAAAGTCATCTAGCATGATAGAGGATAGAATGAGTTTATCATGTATCATCATTAGGAAGAAGAATCACGATCCTCCATTGGAATCTTCATTAGAAGGTTCACCTCTACTTGAAAGAAGCAAGTGTCTCACTTAACATTCCACCTTGTGTGAAATCCATTATTTAGAAGGATGATGATATGGTGACAAAGGAGTGCAGCATGTCAAGATGGTTGAAGTACTTTCAATCAAGAAAGGAAGCAGCCAAAGGAAGTCTAGATGACCAAAAGGAGAAAAGAGGTATGTATATATTTGATAAAATAAGTCATGTCATCATATAGTTGCAAATAGTATGGTTGATTGCTCTATCTAATAAGCATGACCAAAGAAAAAGGGATCTCTTCCTTTGCAAAGATACATGAAAGCATGGTTCACATATTGACAAGATGAAATCAACATAATATGTCCTCATATGGAATATGATGTGGTTGACAAAGATGAAGGAACTTTGGATGGAAGTTATCGTGAAAGATGCAACTATGGTCACGTAAAAAAAGGAAATCAACATCCGATGACTAGAAGAATTGGCCATGACATCTTCATAAAGACGATATGAAGACCCTAATAAGGTTTGTAAAGAAAGGAGACCCTTGACATTGAAATTCTTGGAGATGTGTTTATGCAGGATGTTGATGTTGCAAGAAGCAGATGTCATGATGAAAAGCCATCAAAAAAGGTAACTTTGATTTAATGTCCATTTGTGATTTTTGAACAACATCTAGATTTGTTGATACAGGGCTACCGAAAGAGAGTTGTAGATGTCACCTACAACTAGTACTCATGTAGTGGGATGGGAAATCCTGAAGTAAACATGACTTAGAAGAGGTAGTTGTATAAATAAAAGGCCAGATGTGGACTAGAAGGTCACCTTCCAAAGAAGAGAAGGATGGCATAACTGACATGGTTCGTGAAGGAAAGTGATGAATGGTTGATGCCCTACCAGATGAAGGCTCTATAATGATGAAGAAGAAATTCATGACATCAAAAGGAGGAGCTCTACAAGCAGCTAAAGATCTCCACCAAAAGGCAGAAAGTTGTTAGAGACAAGTCCCTAGTTAAAAGGGAGCTTGGAAGCAAGTCCCTAGTTAAGAGGGAGCTTCGACAAGTCCCTAGATAAGAGGGAGCTTCGACAAGTCCCTGGATAAGAGGGAGCTTGGCTACATTCCTTTTATAGGAATGGGTATATCTTCCCTAGTTGAGAGGGAGAGATAGACACATCATTCTTGTCTTCACTTCATGAAGAAAGAATGGAGGATTGGGTAAGCATCTTGCATCCGATACTCTTTGAGGATGAGGTAGGGCATCCAAGATAAGAGTAGTCGTAAAGGAAATTCCTTGAAGATGTGGTATTCCAAGATAGAAATTGTCCTGGAAGGACATACCCTGTTGACACCCGGGTGTGGTATGTGCCTTGAGAGACAATGATGATGGTGTCTATCAATCATTGGTCTCACCAACATTGTGCTATGATCTTATGGAGAGATAGTGTTGTTAGTCAAGGCCTTGCTATGTGACAATGTTGGTTGGTTTAATGCAAAGAGATGCCTTGCCAATCCAACTCTTCTTATGAGAATTCTTCATATTGAGAATGTCTGAGTACTTTGTATGGATTATGAATACCTCCCTAGTGAAATATGTAACTAGGTTCGGTCTTCATAATGACATATGTAATCATGATTTTATGTATTTAATGAAAGAGACAAATAAATTTATTATTGTTGTTCTTGAAGCATGGGTTTCATGCTCAAGGGAAATTTATTTTTAGGTCAATCACCCATTGAGTGCTTCTAGGGCTTGTCATTTAGTCTACCAATCAATTGAGTCATTGTCATGTATTGAAGACCCATTTGGGCATGTTACATCTTATAAAAAAAAATTGTATAGTCAAATATGTTAAGAAAACCCTCCAAGACCTTGTCACAATGTCACATCAAGTCGGCCTTCAAAGGAATACAAGTCAGCCTGCCTAACAAGATCAAGTCGACATATCAAGGCTCTAGAAGAAGCATATATATGAGTTATCTCGGCCTCACTTGGAGGGCACTTGCAATCACTCAAGCAATTCGATCAAGATAGAGTAGAAGGACGAAAAAGAAGCCGAAATACTTAACAAATAAGAGGAGAAGGATAACGAAGGTTTGGACAGTCTTTTGGGATCAAACTATTCACACTTGCGAAAGTAATAGTGTCATCTATTGCAGCAGAATCACAGATATTACAATCATCATCTATAGCTGAGTTTTGAGTCAAAAAAGTTCTCCTTTACAAGTCGAGTTGACAAGGAAGGAAAGATAAGACAAGTGAAGGAGATAGGAGACAAATTCATCCATATTTTGATCACACATGTTATCCTAGGTTTTCTGAAGAACGGATCAAAAGTTGCAGGTCTAAAGAGGCAAAAAATTACAGTCAAGGTGCAGGTTCGAGCTTGTGATGTGAAGACAAATTTGAAGCTAAGAGACTTGGGTTGACTTTGCTAGATGTCAAGCTTTTCAAGAAGAAATGTGACTTGGTCTTACAGGGGTCATTTTACAAGGGTCATAGGTCTTGGAATTCGTCAATTAAAGTTCTATAAGAAGAGAAGAGTTCTTATGGGTTTTCCTCTCAAGAGGAGAGGTTTTTGCCCTGGTTGATAGCCTACGTCTTGTGTCCTATTGTCTCATTGATTTTATTTTTGGTAGTTGTTTGATGATAGAGAACACTAATAATAATCAAGTGAAAGAAGAAGTTAATCAACTTAAGTGAAAAAAACATCACAAGCAGTTATTAAAGTAAGAGAAATCGCTCAATTTGTTGCCCACTAGATTTCTCAACAATTACCTGGTTCAGCAGGAAGCAAAGATCAGTGGCACTGAGCTCAGCCGAGGTCAAGTACATGGATGCCAATCTGGCAGCCTACTAGGCTATTTGGTGTTGAAATATGTAACTAGGTTCAATCTTCATAATGACATGTGGAATCATGATTTTATTTAATTAATGAAAAGAAGAAAAATAAGATTATTTTTATGATATGCTTGAGACATGGGTTTCATGCTCAACGAATTTTATAGATAAAGCTCCCATTGTGAGCTATTAGGATTGGTCATTAAGTCATAAAGTCAATTGAGTCTTTGTCATGTATGGAAGACCCATTTGGGCATGTTACATATTGTAAAAGAGAATTTATTTGAGTCATTAGAAGTGTCAAAAACCCTCCAAGACCTCGACACAAGTACTCAATCAAGTTGGCCTTCCAAAGAAGCTATAGATCATTCTAGAAGGAGATGTCGGCCTAGACAAAAGGAAAAGTCAGCTTATTTTGCATGGACAAATCACTATATAAAGGACTCGACCTCACTTGGAAGATCATCCATCAAGCATCTACAAGGAAGAAATAAGTACAACTAAAGAGAAGAAAGAAGCCTTTAATCCAGCGAACGGGAAGAAAAGAAGATAGAAGTATTTTGGCACTATTTTTGGGTCATCTTCCTCACACGTGTGACTGCAACCAGGGTTTCTGCAGTTAGGTATTGTAAACCTTAAGGAATTCGAGATCTAGTCCACATGAATGGTATATTCGCTAGCCGAGATCACAAAACGAAGTCTCCAAGTCAAGCGAAGGGGAAAAGCCTCTCCAAACTCCTCCAATCAACTCACACATGCGAAATTGCAGTGGTTTCAGGCAGGCCAAAAATTGCAGGACTGTGTAAAGAAGTCGAGAACAGAGGTGCAAGAAGTCAGTGTGACAAACGTTGACTTGGAAGAGAAGAAGTTGTTCAAAAGGTCTTGTGACTTGGTCGTAGAGAGGTTAGTAGATCAAGGGTCTTAGTCTTGGAGTTCAACAATTGAACATTCTATAAGAAGAATTATTTGGTGGGTTTTCCTCTCAAGATTGGAGAGGCTTTGGCACTGGTTGATTGCCTATATCTTGTATCATTTGTCTCATTATTGTTTATATTTTTTATAGTTGTTTGACGAAAAGAACACAATAATAATCAAGCTAAAGAAGAACCTAATCAAGAGAAGTAAAAAGTATTCACAAACAGTTATCATTGCTAGAGAAATCACCTCATCTCTCTACCCTAGATTTCTCAACATGGTATCAGAGCTAAGGTGACAAATCAAAGAAGGTCAGCTCAATAAGGGACACTCAATCATTCAAGGATCGAAGTTCTAGATAGAGTATCAAGGGCATCAAAGAATCGAGAAGATCCTCTCATCTCCAAGGCATTTTGAAGACAAGGACCACATCATCATCTTGAAGGAAGTGTCAAAACCCTAGATCAATCAAAGAAGAAGTCCACATTTAAAGCATTCTTGGGATCCTCACTCAAATCATCATAACAAAGAAGGAAACCTCAAAAGACCCTATCTCTACTCAATTTGAAGAAATCTTCAAATCATAACGTGTTGAAGTCTACCCATCCAGGGGAAGCAAGAAGACAGGTGTTGTTGGAATCATCAAAGGATTCAAGGTGATCTCCATCTCTTAAGAGTCAAGAATCATTTTATAAGGAAGAAATCTTCTCCAAGAAGAAATCTTATAAACCCATATCATCATCAAATTCAAGAAGGCAACAGGTGGAAAGGAGCATCTTCACAAGTAAGCATATTTATGTCTACATCTTGAATCTATCAAAATTTCTTTTTGCAAGGAAAGCAACAAACTAGTTGGGGCTTTAAACTTTCTAGCATGGAAGAAAAGGACAAATCTGAACCTCATAGAAAATAAGGTCATGGACCATGTTAAGGGCTCAATCACCAAACCTTCAAAGGAAGATGATCAAGCTCCTGCAAGGTATATGAAAGGGGAAGTAAGGGCTCAAAGGGTTCTCATAGAATCCATCAAGGATCCCATCATTCCCTATGTATCTAAATTAGAAACATCAAAAGAAATATATGACAAACTTGTAGAATTGTTCTCTATAACTACTACAGGAGAAGTGATCTCGTTAATGCAAGAACTCTACAAGATGAAGATATCAAAAGAAGAAGGAATAGACTCATACTTTATGAAGGTATCAGAAATAAGACATCAACTACAAGAGTTGGGAGAGATATAGCCTCTTCCGCTCGTGCCTGCAGCATTTAGTCTTTGATTAATAAACTGCCGCAAACGCATACCGTTGTTCTGCACGTAGCATCGGGCCTTTTCTTACTCGAGTCTGCCCTGCGTTCAGACTTTCCTTTGTAACTGCCATAAGACTGGACTTTAAAAGATATTCCATTACCTTTGAAAAACTGCATCGCGTCCGCTTCTCTGTCGCATTTCAGCATTCCAACGTTCTACGTTATAATCCACTTTTGCCCTCCGATGCAATTTTTACAAAGGAAAAACCCATGTACCCGAACTTAAAAACTTTTAGACTTTAGCGATAACTTCAATCGCGTCCACTTCGTTATCGCACTTCGCACTCTGGCGAACCCCGTTATCTTATTATTGCTATCCCTTCTGAGCTTGTGATGTGCGATATGCGAGAGGGTCCCACGGCCGGACTTTTAATACTTTAGATTCGAGCTCTAAACTATATCGCATCCAGTCTTCATTATCGCACTTCGCACTTCGGCGAATCTCGTTATCTTATGATCGCTATCCCTTCTGAGCTTGCGATGTGCAAAATGCGAGAGTGTCCCACGACCAAACTTTAAATACTTTAGATTCGAGCTCCGAACTATATCGCATCTGGTCCTCGTATCGCATTTCGCATTTCGGTGATTCAACCTTGTTCTATTCCTCCTGAGCTTTGCGATTTGCGATTTGCGATATGCGAGCAGGCCCTCCACGAGTGATTGCGATTTGCGATATGCGATCAGGCCCTCCACATGTGATTGCGATTAAGCCTACGAACATTGTTCTGCATGTATATTTGCACGACTCGACCCTGACCTATGTGTAATGTTCTTAACACATCAATCGACCCGACTCTTGAACTTTTTTGCATGCGAATAAGTACGACTTGACCCTTGCTGCACGCGAATAAGCCCGACTCGACCCTTGCTGCACGCTTTTCTTCTTTGTTGCTCTTCTGGCTTAGATTACACTTCTAATGTTGTTGCTTCCCTGATTTTGATTCCAGTGCACATGTGATGATGAATCCTCGTTGAGCTTGTGGTTATCCTTTCGAGCATGTTGCAGGTCTTCTTAAAATTTTAACAATTGTTCCTCAACAACCTTGAATTGCTCAGAACCTCTCTTGACTTTTAACTGAGTCAAATTATGCTACAACATCTGGCTCCAATTGGGGACAGCACTTTGGTAGCAAAGTGCTGAGAACTAGATCAGTAGTCGTTATTGGGCATGGAGTCAATCCCAAATGGGAGTTGATCCAGTATGAAATCCTCCCGAAACCTGCTACACTTTGGACTTCTTCCTTTATTCTTAAACTGAAAATACCGAACTAGAAATACTACAACTAAAAATGCTCAACTTCTGAGCTTATTTATTCACAACTTCTATATATGTATTCATGTCTGAACTTAATCAGGTGAAGTCAGCCTTCCAATGGCACCAATCCAACATTTGCATGTTAGACCTAATGCCTCCATATTGTTGAAATTTGAAGATCACAATAGGGAGGTACAATGAAAGTTTTCCAGATACAAAGCTTCGCACATACCTTTGCATAAATGCTTACTGCTGACAAAAGAAAGTTTTCATATAGTCAGCTACTGGATCATAGAACTGACGAGATCAAATTTCTGCTACCTCATTTTCTTGAACATCTTGCTGATGTAGACTTCTTTGAACAGGGCAGCTTCCTTCACTGTTTGACTCCTCAATTTGAGATTTTATGTGAGAAGATTGATTGTTGTTTTCTGCTGACAACCATTTAGGCTGAAAAGAGAAATCTAAGGTTTGTTCCTCATAATGCTGATGTTCTTCGTATAATGCCAATTCTTGACAAAAATCTTCCCCCTCCTACAAATACACCTGAGGAGCTCCCTAGTTTCTCCTCTATTCACAAAATCATTAAAATTATGAAAATTGTAATGATCTTCCAAGCTTTCAACGTGTAGTTCAGTTGTTGCAACGAATTTTTGACCAGAATCTTCAGAATGCTTAAATTCTTGTGCTTCAGCAATACAGGAATCCTTTGACACCTTTTGAAAATCCTTGTTCATCTCTGAATTTGCATTCTCTTGTAAAGCAATTCCAACGTTTTCTTGACAGACCCTCTTGTCTTCAACAAAACTTGTTCTTTCAACATGTCAGGAAAAAATTTTACAAGCCCACACATTATCTTCAATTTCCTATGCATAAAGAAACATCAGCTCCAGAGTGCAAGGCTTTCTCTCCTTGAGATAAAAAGCCAAGAATATAGAAAGAGCCCTCAAATAGTATATCATAGCTGCATTTTCAAGAGGTCGAATTTCTTCCGATATGCTGAAATAGATCTTTTGAAACCTCCTATTAAACGCAGCAATTGATTCATTACTCTGCCTCTGGATAGAATATAACTCCAAAATGTGTTTTTCGTACGGCTTGTGCTCGCCCCAATATCTAAGAAAGATGTCTTGAAAACTCTGCCATGAACTAATTGAACCTTCCCCCAAACACTGGAACCAATCCTGAGCACCCCGCTTTGATGAATGACAAAACATCTTTAAAGCCACATCTTCATAGATAATTTGAAATTTGTCCAGAAAGTATTAAAATGCTCGGAGGTGTTGTTCGGCTGCAACTTCATCACTTTCTCCAGAAAAACTTGGTAGAAATTTAAAGCTTTTTAAAGGATATCGATGAAGAACCGTAGGTAGCACCAAGGGTTTGAAAATCACCTTAGTTCCAAGCTGGAAAGAAGCGGATTGTTTATGAGGTAGAATATTATCTCCCAAAGATGATAAATCCTCACCTTTATGCCCAGACTGTGACAGATTATCTTTAGGAATTGTAATGCAACAATAATCTCTCCTCTCATATTTAGGAGATAAAGTTGTGTCAAGATCAATAATACAAGCAGAAGAAAAATCTTCTTTCTCCAACAAAGAATTTACTTTTTGGGCCTTATAATCTTCTGAGAATATCAAACAGGAAACAATCTTCTTGATATGTAAGGGAAAATAGACCATTAAACTAATAGTGAAAAATAAAACTTCCTTTAAAAGATTCAAACTCTGATACTCATTTTTTCCACGATGCTTTCTCATTTTCTTGCCAAAAAAATTCCTTATCTAATGAAATCTTCATCAGTGGAGTTGCCAGGTGAATAATAAACAACCAAATTTTATATCTAAATCTTGTTCACCATCAAGAAATAGATCTCAATACCCCGGGAAAAATAACTTCGTGCCTTCGTCCCCGGCAACGACACCAGAAAAATGTTGGTTCTTAAGAGACAATCCCTCGGGTTGTGAAAGGAATCAGTGCTTAAGACATTTTAAAAGTGTGTCACATAAATAATTTTATCATGAGGTCTTTGTTCTATCCCTCCGGAAACTAGTTTTCTAAAACCCTTAATGATCTGGACTAATAAAAGATTTCACAATGCCATTGACTGTTGATATCTGAATGGAAAAGAAGAACTGTAGGGGAAACTCAAAGTAATATGTTGTAAACACAGGATCTATTACTTTTAAGTTTCAGAGAGAATTCATGGAGACAGAGGAAACTCAAAATAATATGTTGTAAGCATAGAACCTATTGCTTTTAAGTTTCAGAGAGAATTTGTGGAGGGAGAGGAGTTGGAATGAAGGAGCGCTTATTAAGGCTATTTAACTCTTACTTACAAACGTAAATCAGAGACCAATTGCTTCTTTACTTCACTTCATTCAAGGGAGAAACAACATAAAATGACACAAGAAACACGAATCACCATCAACAGTTGCAGGAAACTTGTTGCTTCTTTCATTCACCCATCAGAAAAAGAAGTACAAAATGTAATCTCCTAGAGGTCCAGAACTCGGAACCCCTCCTCTCTGAAGTGAACAAAGTTCCTTCTCAAGTTAAAATACTCCAGAAGACTTGGAATATAAAAATATCCAAGAGGATACAAATATTATTATATAAAATGTATGATGAGTGAATTGATTGATGTTACAAATGAGGCCTGCTTATATACCTAGGCAGGTACCTCTTCACGAAAGGTCATGTCTCATCAAACATGGCCTTTCAACCTAATTACTAATTAACTAATTAATCATTATTTATATTATTTTATTCATTACACTCTCTCTTTTTCTCTTCCTTAAATACAAACAAAATCAGTTTGTAACTGCTCGAGCTTCTTGAAACTCCTAGACTGCCTAAACTGTTAAACTACTTATTACATTGCAATCGAGGACATCATTGTAGCTTCGACCTTAACAAAGAAAACAAAATAAAACTTGAAATATAATCATTTTGATGAATCTGATTTGTTGTCGATGTGTCTCCTTCCGTTTCTGCTGTGATATCCTAATATTCTGCATAAAGGTATCTCTACCGACTGTGCCCATGCTTTTGCGCTTCGAACACTGTCATCATGTCACCTACTACCCGACACTGCCTCTTCCACTCGTGTCCACAACGTTTAGTCTTTGATTAATAAACTACCGCAAATGCATACCATTGTTTTGCACATAGCGTCGGGTCTTTTCTTACCTGAGTCTGCCCTGCGTTCAGACTTTCCTTTGTAACTGCCGTAAGACTGGACTTTAAAAAATATTCCATTACCTTTGAAAAATTGTATCACGCCCACTTCTCTGTCGCATTTCAGCATTCCAACGTTCTACGTTATAATCCGCTTTTGCCCTCTGATGCAATTTTTACGAAATAAAAACCCATGTACCCGGACTTAAAAACCTTTAGACATTAGCGATAACTTCCATCACATTCACTTCATTATCGCACTTCGCACTCCGGCGAATCCTATTATCTTATGATCGCTATCCCTTTTGAGCTTGCAATGTGCAATATGCGAGAGGGTCCCATGGCTGGACTTTTAATACTTTAGATTCGAGCTCCAAACTATATCGCATCTGGTCTTCGTTATCGCACTTTGCGCTTCGGCGAATCCCGTTATCTTATGATTGCTATCCCTTCTGAGCTTGCGATGTGCAATAAGCGAGAGGGTCTCACGGTCGAACTTTAAATACTTTAGATTCGAGCTCCGAACTATCTCGCATCCGGTCCTCGTATCGCATTTTGCATTTCGGCGATTTAACCTTGTTCTATTCCTCTTGAGCTTTGTGATTGCGATTTGCGATATGTGGGCAGGCCCTCCACGAGCGATTGTGATTTGCGATCAGGCCCTCCACATGTAATTGCGATTAAGCCTCCAAACATTGTTCTGCACGTATATTTGCACGACTCGACCCTAACCTGTGTGCAATGTTCTGAACACATCAATCGGCCCGACTCTTGAACTGTTATGCACGTGAATAAGCCCGACTTGACCCTTGCTGCACGATTTTCTTCTTTGTTGCTCCTTTGGCTTAGATTACACTTCCAATGCTGTTGCTTCCCTAATTTTGGTTCAAGTGCACATGTGATGATGAATCCTCATTGAGCTTGTGGTTATCATTTCGAGCATGTTGCAAGTCTTCTTGAAATATTAACAACTGTTCCTCAACAACCTTGGATTGCTCAGAGCCTCTCTTGACTTTTAACTGAGTCAAATTATGCTACAACAGGATGCATCATGGCATCAGAAAAGCATACGATTGAAAGCAAGAGCTCGTGATATCATAGAGAAGCATGGAAGATAGATGAAATAGAAGTCTATGGCAATCACCTATAGAAGGATGTAGCTCTTGGTAACCTCATTAGAAGCATAAGTAGTACTTATAAGAAGAAGAAAGTCATCTAGTATAGAGCTCATCATACATCATTCAAAACGGAGCATTTGCAGGATGAGGATGATCAAGATCCTCCGTTGAAACCTTCATTGCAAGGTTCACCTACTGGAAGAAGCAAGTGTCTTGCCTGGTGTTAACCACTGGAGTAACACCTGATGATAATGAGAAGACTACATGCTCAAGGATGAACCAGAGGACACATGTACCATCAGATATCATCAGTTCAACAGAGTTTTTAAGCTCTACTTCTACTTCTCATCATCTTTCTTTTGTACCATGATTCCACGCCCTATGAGGAATTGTAATAAGTGATGCTAGTAATAATGAGTTTTGAGTCAGTATTGAGTCTGTAACAGGCCTAGGTCGCCTGGGACCTTGCCAACAAGTGAGTATTACTCTAGGAGGTTTTTTTTTACTTGGTTAATTATCATCTCCCTACCAGGAGTTAATAAGTAATTGAGTTTTTTCTTCCAATTTTACCCCAAAGCTGGAGTACGGCTTGATGGTGAGGCCTTGGGTGAGTCCTAGTGTCTAGAGTCAAAATGTATATTACCATACTAGATCACATAAAAAATTTCGTGGAATTTGGTTAGGTCTAGGTAGTGATTTTTTAATTTTTTAGATTTCCCGCAAGTCGAAAATTACAATAAAAACTGTAATTGAATTGTAATAAGTGTTGCCTAGGGAAATTGTATGGAGTATGAGTAATCAAAATTACACCTCTCACCCTCAACTCTCTACTATGACACACTTTGAGGGGTTAAAAATGTGTTTTGAACCCTCAAACCCCACTTTTCCTAAGTTTAATAGGAAATCTGGCAATTAATTAAGCCAGAAATTAAATAAATGGAAAAAAATAAATATCCACACATGCTAAATGAGGTGGAAATGAGGTGGAAAATTATGGAGGAGTTAAAGTGAAGTTCCAAGGTGATGTGGACTCCTAAAGCCAAGGAAAAAACATGTGCTCAAATAAAATTTAATTTTCGGCATTAAATGAGAGTTGCTTACTTGTAAATTCGAATTTGTAAAGTTAGTGCATATTTGGGAGGATTTGAGAGAATATTTGGTGGATATTTTTGTGGAAAATTGCCCCCACATGGATTACCACCCATATACACTTGTCATTCCATCATAAAATTCGAATTTGGCACATAAGGGAAAAAAAAATGATGTCCACTAGCCAGAACCTAATTTTTACACTTGGCAATGGAGCTCCACATATCAAATTCGAATTTGTCTTGAAATCTCCTCCCTCTCACCACTTGGTATATGGTTCTTCATTGGAATTTGCTCCCAACTTTCTATATAATGGAACCATGGGCTCTCATATTGTATCATTGGATACGAGCTATTGTGCATGCGGAAGCGCTGCTACTTTGTACACTTTTCAAGAATATCAATAAAAAGACTTTGGGGGTCCATTCATGGGTGTTCTTCCTTTGGAGCATGGTGCATTTGGAGCTATTGGTATAATCTTTTCTATGCTTTGAGTTATTCTATTTTCCATATATTCTTGTGAATTTGTTATTGCACAGCTATCTTGTATTAGCATTTGATTTGAAAGTAGGCTCTAGAGGTTGAAAGTTCTAGTTTATTTTCAAATAAATTTCTAGAAGTTTTTATTCATTGTTTGCTTATCTAAATCTACATGGAGTAATGTGTGACTTGAGTATTGTAGAAAAATTGTTTTTGGATCAAGCATGAGGAGAAGTCTTTGGGAGACCAACCCACTTTTGAAGCACCTTCAAAGGAACTCTCATTTGTTATTTGGATTTTCATAGTTTATCTTACGAAAAAAGTGTCTTGCAGGGATTCGTTTGGACATAGTTTGTATGCATGCAATCATTTAAAAATATTTTACTTTTCATTGTTCTTCATTGGATCATATTTTGTTATTTAAAGAGTTTAAGTATGGCTAGAAAAAGAGGAAATTTTACTCATCCTCTTTGGCTTAGCTCTTTGTAGATTATTGTGCAATATTTTGTGATTTTCTTTGTCTAACACTTGGTTGGTTTTTTGTAGTCTTTTTTTTCTAACTTGTTTTCTTGTAGCAACTTGTGGGATTCACCTTCAAAAAACTACTAACAATTTGTTGCAGGACCTTTGAGCTCTAATGTCAAACGAGGAGGACTCTCTCTTTTTCCTTTGGTCGTGGGCAGTTAAGGAGCTTCCTTGAGGAATTTGTGGCTTCTTCTCTCTCTCTTGGTCGTGAGCATTGAGGAGGCTTAGCCTCTCTTCTTCACTTGTAAAAAATCCGATTTCTATTGAGTCTTTATATTGCAGAAATTTCTCATCAAAGATAAGTCTAAGACAACAACTTTCATTTGTAAAGGTTTTCCTTGAGCTTGTAGGAGGCTTCATAGTCTCTTACCTCTAACAACCAATAAAATTTGTGATTTTGGGAGTGTGGGTTTTATCCATTAGCATCCCAATCTCTCCACTTTTGGAGAGCGACTTGTGGCGTGATTTGTTGATCTCTTTAAATTGCATGCATATCATTTAATTTGTCAATTAACACAACCATGCATTTCATTCATTTCACTAGCTATTCACTTTGATTTGCTACAAGTTTTAAGAGCATTTACTTTCATAGCAAATTCAAAATTTTTTTAATATGCAATCATCTTTACTTGAGCTTATTTAGCTTGAAATCATACTTCAAATTTGCTATGCTTCACCATTGAGCACACTCTACAATCTTAAATTTGATGCATAAAGTAAAACTACATTATATTTCAAGTTGAAGTTGAATTTTCATTTTCATGTTAATTTACTTTTAGATCTTACATGCCCTAAGCATCACTAAAATTTACCTCCAACTTAAGTTGGTTGAATAGACATTTTAGGGACCCTCTACCTTTATGGACTCCTCACTGTGAGATCCAAATATTTGGGCGAAGGTGAGCTCTGATGATTAGAGATCAATTGTTATTTTGCTTTAGAACTAATTAATAAAATAAACCAAGAGCATTATCTCATCACATTTACTTGCAAAATTTCTCAAATTTTTTGCTATCTTGATGGTTTAAAGTTTCACATGCAAATATTATCTCAAGAAGCACTTTGGATGCAAGCATTTTAATTCCTTAAATTTTGCAACAAGTTTAATTCTATGGTACTTGGAACTTTGGTTACTTTTGCAACTTCATTGCATGTTGTCATTTTAATGGTCATTATGCTTATGAATGATTGATATATCTTGTTTCATTGGCAAATACCCTTATTTGGTATTGCAAATTTAATTGCATGTTGTTATCTTGGTCTAACATTTGAGTTTTTCTATCATCTCATTTACATTCTCCAAAGTAGAACACTAATTGTTTCCTTTTGAGCAAGATATTTTCTCATGTTTTGATTCATAAATCTATTTATCTTGAAAGCATTTACAATATCTTGTGCTAACATTTTCTTGTTTCACTTTTTAGAATTATTTTTGTTTTCCATTTGAAAGCATTTTACTTCATTTAAGCAAACACATTTTCATTTCAAAGAGCAATACTTTGAAGGCACTGGTTTTCATATGCTTTATGCTTATTTAAATTATGTATTGATGGTTATTTCTCATATCATTTTTTTCTTATAAATCTTAAGAAGTAATCTATTTAACTCTAACAACTCTCTTAGAAATTCACATCTTTTAACTTAGTATTCCATTTAGAGACCACCCCCCATAGCTAACCTAGGAGATAGCTTAAACGGAAAGAGTCAGGATTAGTGTGACAGCCCCTTCTCTAAGTTCCTTGCCACCAATCACACCTTATGGGATTAAAGGCTTTTCCCGCTAATTGTAGGTAGGTGGAGGCGACAGTCAATTCATGGGATGAAGGTATGATGTCATGAGAAGCAAAGCAGATATAGGTGATTGAAGTTCTTTCAATCAAGGAAGTTGTTAAAGGAAGACTAGATGACCTAAAGGAAGAGGTATGTATGCATATATTTAAATTAAGCCATATCATATGGTTACAGATATCATAAATATATGCTCTACCTCAAGAGCATGATCAAAAGAAAGGATCTCCTCCTTTGGATTTGGAAGGATGCATGAAGGCATGGCTCACACATTGACTAGATAAAATCAACACAATATGTCCTCATATGAAATATGAGGTGGTTGACAAAGTTGAAGGAACTATCATTAGAAGTTCCTGGAGGAAATGTGTGAATAAAAGAAAGGAAGAGATCATGAAAAATGCAACTATGGAGAAGGCAATCAACATCCAAGGACTAAAATATTTGACTAAGATATCTCCATGGGAAAGATATGAAGATCCTGATAAAATCTGAAAAGGATAGAGACACTTAGAGTTGTATATCTTTTGGAGATGTGTTAATATGTATGCAGGATGCTAATGCAAACAAGGAGATGTCATGATGAAAGACCATCACAAAGGTAATTTTGATTTAATTATCATTTTCTATTTTTGAATAATATATGGATGGGTTGATGCAAGGTTACAAAGGGAAAGAGTTGTAGATGTCATACACAACTGATACTCATATGGCAAGATGAAATATCCTGAAGGAAATATGGCATGAAGAAGGTAGCAAGGTATGAAGGAAGGCCAGATATCGACTAATGGATCACTTTCCGGTGAAATGAAGGATGACATGACTGACATAATTCATGAATGAAAGTGATGGATGGTATGTGCCCTACAAGAAGTCCCAAAAGGATGTAGGCTCCATATCAAAAAAGAAACTCACGACATCGAATAAAGGAGTCCTACAAGCAACTGTCTGTCCCATGATCTCCACTTGAAGAGTTGTTGGAAGCAAGTCCTTGGTCAAGAGGGAGCTTGGTCAAGTCCCCGATTAAGAGGGAGCTTGGGTATATTCCTTCATCGGAATGGGTATATCCTCCCTAGTTTTAAGGGAGAGATAGACACGTCATTCTTTTCTTCACTTGGGAAGATAGAATGGAGGATTGGGTAAGCATCTGACATATGATACTCTTTGAGGATGTGTTAGGGCGTCCAAGATAAGAGTAGTCGTAGAGGACCAATATTCTTTAAGGACTAGGAATCCAAGATAAGAATAGTCTTGTTGGAACATACTCTGAGAGAACCCGAGTGGATTATGTTCCGAAAGAGACAATGATGAGGATGTTTATAAATCATTGGTCTCGCCATTGTGCGCTAAGCTTGTGAAGAGATAAATTTGTTAGTCAAGGCCTTGCTATGTGACAATGTTGGATGATATGATACTAAACAGATGGGTTACCAATCTGACTCTTCTTATGAGAATTCTTCAAATTGAGAATGTCCAAATACCTTGTATAGATTATGAATACCTCCTTAGTTTAAAGGGAGTGTCGCAATATGTAACTAGATTCATACCACCTCCACACTAATTCAGCCCCTCTCTTCAATCCAAACCTTCGACCTTGTAGCAGTAGCAGCACTTCGACCCAACAACTTTGACTTGGTAGCAGCAGGCAACAACTGGCAGCAACAACAGCTTCGATTTGACAAAGAGATTTCGATCTCCTAAAGTAGCCCACACGAGAGACAGAGAGAGAGATAGCCCAAAACTTCGATTTTCTTCTTCCCTTCTTTGCCAACCTCGCACTCCTTTTAGCCGCCTTCTCCTACTTCGTACTTTTTCCTAGCTTCTTCTAAGATATATAACTTGTGAGAGTGAGTGTGTCCAAATGAATTCGAACTGTTTCAATATATAGCCTTTTGGTGAGGTCAAATTGCCCAATTTGAGGCCGACTTGGTGTGGAGGTGACATAATTCATATTTTACTCAAAAATAATTCTTTTTACATTATTTAAAGCCCAAGAAGGGTCTCATAAAATGTACTCTAATGACTCAATATTAATCCTAGGAGTCCTCAATGGGGACTTTGACTAATAAAATGATGACCCAAGCATGAAACCCATTCTTTAATAAGTCATTGTAACAATTATAAAAAAAAAATTGACAAGTATATTACATAATGACTTAAATATATTTATGAAGACCGAACCTAGTTACATTTTTCAACACTCCCTCTTAACTAGGAAGGTATTCATAACAAGTAAGGAAGATCTCAAACTATATGAACTATGAAGAGTTTAGGCACCGCAATGCCATGGACTAGATTCCTGACCAAGGCAATCTATCCGGGTGGGACTAAGATGGACTAAAGCTTTTAGCCTCTCTAGGTACCATTAGGCTTACTTGCTAACCATCAACCCAGGGATCCAAGGTCAGAGCTCCAAGACCAATGCCACCCTCCCTACTTCGGGATCTAGACATCAACACATAGTACGAACCTGATGTCCAGGCAATGATTCACTCACAAAGCCTCAACAAATCTCTTCCAAATTTTTATCGACAAGATCAGCAATATCTATAAAACCAAGCATGTTTCTAAGATATTCAAACTTTTTATTAGGAAGATATCTTGTTAGTATGTCATCTACCTGATCATCTCTTGGGACATACTCCAGCTTCATGATCCCATCCTGCACAAAGTTCCTGATGTAGTGATACTTATTGTTGATATGCTTTGTCCTAGCATGAAATACGCGATCTCCAGACATCTTAATGCAGCTTTGGTTGTCACAGTTGATCACAGTAGGACCTAGAGGCTTCTCGAACAAATTTGTCAGAAGCTTTCTCAACCATACAGTCTCCTTTCCTAATTCATATGCAACCACATATTTTGCCTCAGCACTACTCAAAGCAACAGGATCATGCGTCCTACTCATCCATGAGACCATAGCAGCTCCCAGACTAAAGCATCCACCTGTAGTGCTTCTTCCATTGGTCTCACTGCCACCCAATCAGAATATGTGAAGCCAATCAACTTTACTTCCTTGCTATCATACTTTAGGCAGTGATGTAGAGTGCCAAAAAGATATCTCAATATATGCTTGGCCATTATCCAGTGATCATGACGAGGGTCCAACTGAAATTGACTAGAATGTTTACAACAAAACATACATTCGGCCTAGTATTTACCAGATAAATCAGAGAACCTACCAACTTACGATAGGAAGTAGGATCTACAAGACTTGAGTCAGAGCTCCTCAACTTCTTGAGACTGGTGATCATAGGAGTAGTCATGGGCTTGGAATCCATCATGCCACATTTTTGCAACAACTCGATGATATACTTTCCTTGCCCCAAATATATCTCGCCAAGTTTCTGCCATACTTCCAGACCTAGGTAATAGTGCACTAGTCCTAGATCCTTCATCTCAAATTCAGTTATCATCATCTTCCTGCATTCTCAAATTCTTTGCTCCACGCCAGTGATGAATAGTGTTGAAAAGTGTAACTAGGTCAATCTTCATATTGACTACGTAATTATGCATTTATAAGACAAATACAATAAAATGTATTTTTTGTTCTACTTGCTTCATGGGTTTCATGAGCAAGATTTTATTATAGGTCAATAGACTTCTTCTTGATGTCTATTAGGGTTTGTCTTATGTTTATAAGTGTAATTAAGAGTCAGATATAAGAAGTTCCTAGTTTGAAGGATGTGCTCCGAGACCTTGTGAAAGAATGGCTTATGATAGCTCTCATAACAGCCCTCATAAACGTTGGAATAAAATCTCTTCATGTCGGCCCTTAAATAGTGATGAAGTCGGCCTTCAAGTAGAATGTAAGGTCGGCCTAAAAAGGAGGAAATGTGCTATATATATAAACACAGAACCTGTGGCTCATTTGGAAGGATGAAGATTGCGGATTTTCTCTAAAGAAGAGCAAATAAGAAATGTGGTCCATATATATGATACAGTGCATATCTCTGTAATAAGAAATGTGGTCTACATGTAATGCAGTGCGGATCTCTATAAATAAGAAACGTGGACGATATATGAGATACAGTGCGGATCTCTGTAATAAGAAATATGATACAGTGTGAATCATACCTATAAGGAAGTGCGAGCAATACATATGACACAGTGCAAATTATACATATAACGAAGTGCGGATAATGCAGAAACAGAATTTGCGAATCTTTCTAAATCAAAGGGTGAGGAATTAAGACAGAACTTAAGTACGAATTCGGCCCCAAAAGGAAGTAAGAATATTGCGGAGACATATGTTTGGACAAGCACAGTGCGGATGAAGATAACAGTGCAGATTACAGATCTCAGTGAAAAATAGAATTATGGATTTTTGTGAGTAAGTACAGGGTCAAGGTACAAGTATATATGTTGTCTACATAAGAAGAAAAGGGTGCGGACTTGATATCAATCGCTGATCAGAATAAGACCATACACGAACAATCCTGGAGAAAATGACAGCGTGACAAATTGAATTAGAAGTAAAGATAATAGCAGCATTTAAAGTGCAAATTTGTCTGAAGAAGATACTGAAGTAAATACACTCCCACAGTGCATGAAAAGGGAGCAATTTGAAAAAGTGTGAAAGGGTGAGGAAGGTAAATCTGTGATTTACCTTCCTAACTTCAGTTAGAAGCAATGAATATTGGAGACTGAGTTCTCTAGTATAGAACAGAGCAAATTGTTGAAGAAGAAAAGAATCAAGAAGCTAAGTCAAGGTCTTGAAAGCATATCTAGGTCAAGGGTCTAAGTCTTGGTCATGGTACTTGTCATTCGAAAATCTATAAGAAGAATTCTTCGCGAGTTTTCCTCTCCAAGAGGGAGCGGTTTTACCCTGGCTCTAGGAGCCTAAGTTTGTGTCGTGTTTATTTTGATAATTGACTTGATGAAAGACTAAGCAAGATAACGAAGAGAATACATAAGTAATTCAAGTAAGCTCACAAGTAATTATCAAGAAGAGAATTTGTATTGATCTTCAGCCCTCCAAATTCTCAACAAATAGATCATCCACACGTAGTAGAATAATGGCTGGTTCATTATCCTCAACCTTGATGTAGAGATTTGGATCAACAGTACTCTTCACAAACCCAATTCTTAAAAGGTATGCATCCATTCTTGCATACCATGCCCTAGGTGCTTGCTTCAAACCATATAGGGCCTTCTTGAGTCGATAGACATGGGTGTCCCTATTATTTACCTCAAAGCCTTCACGTTGTTCAATGTATACTTCCTCATCAATGGTCCCATTCAGAAATGTTGCCTTCACATCCATTTGATTGATATTCCATCCCATGGTGGCAGCCAATGAAACCAAAGGATCTAATACTAGTATACCTTGCAGTGGGTGCAAAGGTCTCTTCATAGTTTATGCCTTCCTTTTGAGAGAAACCCCTTGCAACAAATTTGGCCTTGTATTTGTCTATACTTCCATCAACAGCATGCTTGATCTTATAAATAAGGTTTCTTCATAGTCTATGCCTTCCTTTTGAGAGAAACCCCTTGCAACAATTTTGGCTTTATCTTTGTCTATACTTCCATCAACAGTATGCTTGATCTTATAAATCCATTTAGAGGTGACAACTGTTTGTCACTAGGTCTAGGAACAATTTCCCAAACCCCATTCTTCATGATGGATTGATATTCTTCCTGCATTTCCTTCTTCCAAACCTCTTGATGAGCAGCTTCTTCAAATGTATATGGTTCAGCTTCAATTAGTTTTTTTATATATGCAGCATATCCAGAATATCTCTTCGGCCTTTTGCTTTCTCTAAAGGTTCCTTTCACAACTCCATGTCCATCAGCATCTTCAAGGGTAGCTTTTAACCAATTTGGCCATTTCCTAGTGGTCGATATGATCACAGGTTGAATAGGCTCACTTGGTCCTTCTTCTTCTTCTTGAATTGTGGTGGGATTTTTGTGGTGTACTTCTTCGAATATAGGTATGTCTTCGTCATCAAAATCAATAGGGATATCCTTGGATCTTTTGTAGGCATGATTTTCATCAAATATGACATCCTTGTTTACTTCAATATGTCTTCCTTCTTTAATGTAGATTCTATATGCTTTTGAGGAGAGACTATAGCCAACAAAGATATCTTTGATGCTTGTAGAATATAACTTCTTTTGCTTGTCTTTTGGAACATGGATGTAGGCAAGACTCCCAAAGATTCGGAGATGGTCCACACTCGACTTTTTTCCTATGAATGCTTCCTCAAGTGTCATGTTCTCAAGAATTCTATGAGGACTTCTATTTTGAATGTATATTGTTGTCATTGTTGCTTCTCCCGATAAGAATTTTGGTAAATCTTTATCAAGGTGCATTGTTTGAATGCCTTCTTCAATTGACCTGTTCTTTCTTTCAGCCACTCCATTTTATTCGAGATAGTGGGGAACAATGAGCTCCCTCTTAATTTCTGCTTCTTTACAATAACCAGTCAATTATTTAGAGGTGTATTCCCCACCATTTTCGGATCTCAGGGTCTTTATTTTTCTTTCGGTTCGGGTTTCCACTTCAGATCTAAACTCCTTGAACTTGTCAAATACTTCATCCTTCTTCTTGAGAAAATAGAGCCATGTCTTTCTAGAATGATCATCTATGAATGTTACATAGTAAAGATGGCCTCCAAGTGATTTGTCAGACATGGGTCCACACACATCAGAATGAATGACGTCTAATATTTCTTTAGACCTTGTTTCACTATCTGAAAATTGTTTTCTTGTATGTTTACCCAAAGAGCATCACTTGCAAACTCCTTCATGATCTTCTTTGATATTGGGGATGTCATTTTCAAGTTGATTAAGGGTAGGATTGACCTTGTAATGTAGATGACTATATCTCCTATGCCATAGCTCAATGGGATTGATTTCCATATGAAACAAAGCTTGAGGAGATGGTGTAATGACTCTATATAAGCTTCCTTCACAAACTCCAATAACCCTAGCTTTATCGATACTTGATTTTTTTCCCCAAACCAAAACTTTTCCATCAACAAAAGCAACTCTATCCCCTTTATCTTCTAAGCAAGAAATAGAAAGCAAATTCTTTTTTAAACCTCGAACATATAGTATATTGTTGAGATATAGCTTAGCTCCATTCTCTAGCTTCAAAGATGTTGATCCCAAGGCCTCTAACATCATAGTTTTTGTTGTCTCCTAATTCCATTGCATGAGAAGATGATTCCTTCAATAGGGTGTGAAGTTGTTTACTTTCTCCTGTCATGTGTCTTGATGCTCCACTATCAATAATCCATGCATTATCATCACTAAGAGAACCTGTAAGAGCAGCCAAGAACCCTTGACTTTTGACCTTGTTGAATAAGTAGTGGAAGATCTTCTTGATCCAGCTTTCTGCAATATTGAATCCCATTCTTATATAACTTATCATAGAGGGGGTAACCATTTCCTTCGATCCAACAGAGTGATCTTCAATCTTTCTTGACCTTACCTTTGAAACCATGTTGAGAAATCAATGCTAGTAGATTAGGGTTTGATTTCTTCTTTCTTGATGATTACTTGTGAATTATGTTGGCTTCTTTTACTTCTTTATTATATTATCTTTCATTAAGAAATTACCAAATTATGTGTATGAAGATCACAAAAACACGAGACACAAGATGTAGGCACTCTGCCGGGGCAAAACCCCTATATAAGGGAAAACCCAGTCGAAATCTCTTCCTTCAATAGTTTTTCCTGAGACTCTTCAACCTAGACACAGACCTCCTCCACACCAAGTCAGCCCTCTTCAATCCAGACCTTCGTCCTTGTAGCAGTAGCAGCACTTCAACCCAGCAACTTCGACTTGGCAGCAGCGACAACTTCGATTTGAGAAAGAGACTTTGATCTCCCAAAGTAGCCCACACGAGAGAGAGATAGATAGCCCAAAACTTTGATTTTCTTCTTCCCTTCCTTCTTTGCCAACCTCCCACTCCTTTTAGCCGCCTTCTCCTACTTCGCACTTTTTCCCACCTTCTTCTAGGATATTGAACTAGTGAGAGTGAGTGTGTCCAAATGAATTCAAACTGCTTCAATATATATCCTTTTGGTGAAGTTGAATTGCCCAGTTTGAGGCCGACTTGGTGTGGAGGTGACATAATTCATTTTTTACTCAAAAATAATTCCTTTTACATTATTTAAAATCCCAAGAAGGGTCTCATAAAATGTACAATGACTCTAAAGACTCAATATTAATCCTAGGAGTTCCTCAATGGGGACTTTAACTAATAAAATGATGACCCAAGCATGAAACTGATCCAGGTGGATATTGGTGGCCACCGGCCTATTCCACTTGGGCCCCCACCATTGTCTCTTTCATTTTTTCAGTTTCGGCATAACTTACTATTTTTAGCAGTTTTTCGGGTCCTGAACTTTCGGAGCCGTTTTGAGGCCCTAAACGACGTTTTTTGGGCATCACGCCTACAACGAATATCATTCCGTTTCGGAATGATATTTGTGGCTAAAGTTGTAGTCCTCGAATAGAGCTTTCTAATGATGTATCATATGCGTCAAACGGAGATAGTATGCCAAAGTTACGTCTCTGGGAAGTTGAAACACCAATTTACCCAAACGGGGCCCATAGTTTTGGCGCTTCATCTCCTAGGGTTAGGTTTTTGGATGTTTAGGGTTCTCCATTGTTTCTCAATCATAAATAGGCCCTCGAGCCTCATTGTAACTCAGTTCAGAGGCCTGTAGCCGCCACATCTCTTCTCAGAGATAGCTACCAGCGCCCTAGCTAGTTTTATTTCCATTCTGTCTGTAAGCAAATTTCAGTTCTTTGATATTAATGAAATGAAGTGTTATTTCCGCTGCATCTCTGTATTTATGTTTATATGTTTATTTTGTTGCGTTCCTACATAAATCTGGATCAGTGGTATCAGAGCGGTCTGCTTTTTCTCGATCCTTCTTTGCATGTCCCCAACGAGGTCGGGGTATAAGGAGCTAGGGCTCGATCTGGTGGAACCTTTGCAAGATCGGCCCCGCAAACCTCGACGGACGCCCATGGGGGACGAAAAGAAAGATGAGGGAGCAGGAGATGCTATCAAAATATTGCTCGAGGAGGCCCTCGAAAGACAAAGGAACGTGATGATGGATAACTTTGCTCAGATCCTTCAACGGCTACCCACCGGCGGCGCATCTGCATCCAGCAGCCACTCTGGAGGTGCGACTCCTTTTAAGGTACAAGTAAATTTCGACATTCCCATATTTGAGGGTCAAATAGACGCAGATGCCGTAGATAGATGGTTGAATCTATTAGAAGGATATTTCTCTGTTCATGACTTTTCAGACCGGGAGAAGATTATTTTTGCACTCTTCAAAGCTACCCCCCATGTTAAGGACTGGTGGGAAACCTACTGTGAGAACAAGGACCAGACAGAACCCTCTCTGTTCTCGGCCGTACCAACTTGGAATTCTTTCCGAGACGCCGTCAAGGAACAGTACTATCCCGTGGGGAGCTATGAGGACAAGTACATACAATGGACCACGCTGCGACAATAAAGGGATCAAGATGTGCATGAGCTGACGAATCTGTTCCATACCCTGCACACAAAGTTGGGTATCAAAGATTCAGAGAAACATTTGGTGCTAAAGTATCGCAACTGTTTGCACAGATACATTCAGGAGGAAATGGAGTTCCTCGACATCTCCTCGCTTGGTACGGCATACCGATATGCTGTCAAGATTGAGCAGAAATTCAAACGAAAGAAGCGAGACTTTGGATCTACGAATCAAAAGCAAGGGAAAGGTGCTTCCAAACCGCAGAACAAAGGACAGAGCCAAGGCATGGCGGCTAAAGACAACTCGTCAAAGCCACAAGAAAAGAACAGCACCGCAAAGCCAAAGAAGGACACGGGAAAGTGGTGTGAGTTCCATAAGAGCTCCACTCACAACACAAGTGAGTGTCGGGCCAAGCAGTCGCTAGTGGCCGAGATGAGGGCTTCTGAGTCAGATGCATGCTCCGACTCCGAATCAGAACCTGAAAAGAGGAATGAAAAAGGGAAACAGATTATTGATGCGGAGCCCAACGCCACTGTTGCCACTACAAAGGTCCAGAAGGAGGAACCGGAAGATCCAGAGGAGGAGGAACGTCTCTTCCACTCCCAGATGTGGGTAAAGGGCTCCCCTGTACAGTCCATTGTCGACAATGGGAGCCAAAAGAACCTCATTTCAGCAGACGCCGTGAAGCGGTTGGGCTTGCCGACCACAGCTCACCCACATCCATACACCATCGGGTGGCTTCACCAAGGACGAGATCTCCGCGTCAGCCAGCAGTGTCGCCTCCCCTATAGCATCAAGCCCTTCACGGATGAGGTATTATGTGATGTTGCTCCTATTGATGTTTCTGATGTATTATTAGGACAACCATACTTGTGGAAGCGTCATGCCGTGTATGAGTCTCGACCTCGTGCTGTTATTATTACTTTGGGAAATAAGTTGTACAGGATACCAGAGGTACCACCTCCTACGACTATCTCTTTGGTTACTGCAAAACAATGCAGTAAGCTCATTTCCCAAACTAGGAAATTCGTTTTCCTGATGATCCGCCCCCAGGGCAAGAAGAATATTGTGGCCACATCCTCCAGACAGGGCTCCTCTGCACAACAACAACAAATGGATAAGGTTGTGGAGGAGTACGGAGACATATTCACCTCACCCACAGGGGTTCCTCTGCACTGTCAGGTCAAGCACCCGATTGATCTGACCCCAGGTGCGCCGCTACCCAATGGACCAATCTATCGGCGCTCTGTTCTGGAGAATGATGAAATCAAGAGACAGATTCAGGAGCTGTTGCAGAAAGGTCACATCAGACCAAGTTCATCGCCCTGTGGGAGCCCGATCGTGTTGGTACAAAAGAAGGATGGGACGTGGAGACTCTGTATTGACTATCGGGCACTGAACAAGATCACTGTCCGGAATAGGTACCCAATCCCACGGATTGATGACCTTCTGGACCAACTCAAAGGTGCAAGATATTTCAGCAAGATTGACCTGAAGTCTGGGTATCACCAGGTACCAATTGAACCCTCTGATGTGTGGAAGACTGCCTTCAAAGCCAAGGAAGGCCTTTTTGAATGGCTAGTCATGCCTTTCGGGTTGACGAATGCTCCCGCAACCTTCATGAGGATGATGGACGATATCTTGCGGCCATTCACCAACTCATTCGTAGTGGTGTACTTGGATGACATTCTGATCTTCAGCAAGACTTGGGAAGAGCACCTTCATCACATCCGACAAGTCCTCCAAACACTGCGGCAACACAAGTTGTGTGCCAATTTGGAAAAGTGCACGTTTGGCATGACCCAGGTTCAATATCTGGGATACATTATTGATGAAAGGGGGGTGCATGTGGATCCAGCCAAGATCCAAGTCATTCGGGATTGGCCAGCCCCAACCACTATAACAGAGCTTCGCAGCTTTCTGGGTCTTGCTAATTTCTACCGTAGATTCGTGTTGGGATTCTCTCATATTACTTGGCCCTTGAGTCAAGTCACCAAGGGAGGAGCAAGAGCAAAAAAAATTTGGTCAGAACCTCAACAGAAGGCGTTCACAGAATTGAAAAATCGCCTCTGTTCTGCCCCAGTGCTCACATTACCAGACTTGCAACAGCCATTTGAGATCGAGACAGATGCCTCCGACTATGCTATTGGGGCAGTTCTTACTCAACAGGGACATCCAGTGGCATATCACAGTGAGACATTGTCTGAGACAGTTCGCAAGTATCCCACTTATGACAAAGAAATGTATTCCATTGTGCAAGCCCGTCGACAATGGAAGCATTACATTTTGGGGAAGGAAACAATCATCCACACAGACCACCGGCCCCTGCAGTTCATACAGACACAAGGGAAGTTGCAGAATGATCGCCATCAGAAGTGGTCCACATATCCGCAACAGTTTCATTTGAACATCAAGTACAAGAAGGGTAGCACCAATAATGTTGCAGACTGCCTCAGCCGACCACCGATCGTGGCGCTCACCACTGTGCTCAACTCTTGTGGGCACGAGACTTCCGATTGGCCGCTTCTCTATGAGAGTGACCCAGAATTCGGCCACACTTACAAGGCACTCTTGGGGGGCACGCAAGTTCCAAATTTTCACCTCCAAGATGCACTTTTATGTCACCTGGGACACCTGTGTGTTCCTTCAAGCGAGCGTGCCAAGATGATATGGGAAGCACACTACAATCGAGTTGCTGGGCATTTCGGGGTCGAGAAAACAGTAGCAATACTACAGAAGTATTTCTATTGGCCGAACCTTCGAAAGGATGTCGAGAAGCACATCAGATCCTGCACTGCTTGTGCCATTGCCAAACCAACCATCAAGAAACAAGGCCTATATACTCCACTACCTACCCCTAGTCGACCTTGGGAATCCATCTCCATGGATTACATGTCGGGCCTGCCTTCTACTAAGAATGGAAATGACTGTGTTTTTGTGGTCGTTGACAGATTCTCAAAAATGGCCATTATGGCGGCCTGTAAGAAGAATATCACCGCAGAAGCCACTGCTAAACTCTTCTTTGAACGAGTGTGGGTACACTTTGGGATCCCACAGTCTATCATATCAGATCGAGATAGCAGGTTCCTCAGCACATTTTGGTCCAGCCTCTGGTCAATGTTGGACACAAAGCTCACCAAGTCCACAAATTTCCATCCCCAAACAGATGGCCAGACAGAGGTCGTCAACAGAATGATTGTACACATTCTGCGCATGTACAATTCAAAGCATCCACGCACATGGGACGAGAGCCTCCCCTATGTACAACATAGTTATAACAGGGCTCTCCACAGTTCAATTGGTCATAGCCCCTTTCAGGTGGGCTTGGGATTCCAGCCACTATGTCCCATTGATGTAGCCATGCCATTTGCAGCTGCTCAGGCCGATTCAGCTCATGTCCAGTCTGAAGTTGACAAAGCAAGTAGCTTCATCGAGCGTATTCAACACATCTGCCAACAGGTTCATGATATATTGGACAGAGCCAATGCGAAGTACAAGCAGCGCCATGATCAACACCAGGTGCCACACAACTTCCAGGTGGGCGACAAAGTATGGCTACATTTGCAGAAGGAGCGCCTCATTTGACCCCACCGCAAGCTTCGCCCGCTCCGATACGGGCCGTACACCGTCACCAAGGCTGTAGGGAACAATGCCTTCGAGCTTAGTATTCCTCCATTCCTTGGTCTGCACCCAGTCTTCAATGTGGATCGCCTTCGTCCTTCCCACCTCTACTGAACACCTCGGACATTGCAAAACAACTCACACCAATAGAGTTAAACCCAGACTGCATGGAACAGGCCACCACAGATTGTATCATGGACATGCAAATCAAGAACACTCGCCAACAGAAGATCCAACTGTATCGGGTTGTCAAAGTTGGCCAACTCCTACACCAAGGAAAGTGGTTCACCAGGGACCAAGTTCAAACATGGTGCCACTTCATCCTTACGGAGGAACTTAACGCAATGGGGACCATTGCTCTCAAGGGGGAGGAATGATCCAGTGGGATATTGGTGGCCACCTGCCTATTCCACTTGGGCCCCCACCATTGTCTCTTTCATTTTTTCAGTTTCGGCATAACTTACTATTTTTAGCAGTTTTTCGGGTCCTGAACTTCCGGAGCCGTTTTGAGGCCCTAAACGATGTTTTTTGGACATCACGCCTCCAGTGAATATTATTTCGTTTCGGAATGATATTCGTGGCGAAAGTTGTATTCCTCGGATAGAGATTTCTAATGATGTATCATATGCGTCAAATGGAGATAGTATGCCAAAGTTACGTCCCTGGGAAGTTGAAAACACCAATTTACCCAAACGAGGCCCATATTTTTGGTGCTTCATCTCCTAGGGTTAGGTTTTGGATGTTTAGGGTTGTCCATTGTTTCTCAATCATAAATAGGCCCTCGAGCCTCATTGTAACTCAGTTCAGAGGCCTGTAGCCGCCACGTCTCTTCTCAGAGATAGCTACCAGCGCCCTAGCTAGTTTTATTTCCATTCTGTTTGTAAGCAAATTTCAGTGCTTTGATATTAATGAAATGAAGTGTTATTTCCGCTGCATCTCTGTATTTATGGTTATATGTTTATTCTGTTGCGTTCCTGCATAAATCCGGATCAGAAACCCATGCTTTAATAAGTCATTGTAACAACTATAAAAATTATTTTTGAGGAGTACATTACATAATGACTCAGATATATTTATGAAGACTGGACCTGGTTACATTTTCCAACAGTTTTGGATACTAGACCTGGCAGGAATGTCATGATCATGTGGTTGCACCTCTTACAGGAAGTCAATGGATGGACTCTCGCTGACTTATACATATGTTATTAAAATAGCAGACCTAAAAATTCGAAACAAGGCATCCGATGCCTTTGCTGATAAACTTCATTCAATAGAAATGAAATGGAATTTATATAAATGTCTACCAATGACTGGAATAGCTCAATGTCTCTAGAAAGTATTACACAACAAAACAGTAGTATGGGGAGTATAAAAGGCACTTTCCAAGAGTACAAATCCGAATACCACTTCTATCCTAGTTTCAAATTTTGCTTTTGAATCCAAATATATCCCTCTTCCTTGCATGTTATTTTACATTAAATGCTAAAATAACTGAAACATCCAACATTTAAAAAACATGCATTGCATTAGTTATTGCTCATTTGCATACCAAATTACTTATTCTATTCTAACAGTACAGTCCTCCATGAAATTCATTGGATATAACAGGTTTGTGAATAAAACTACCTGAACTACAGTGGATAATTAGTGTATACAGTAACAAAAGAGGCTTTAATCACAATATCGATAGATTCAAACATAGCAATAAAAAAAAAGCTGGAAATTCAGCATACATTAAGCAAGTTTGACATTGCAGAGAAATCGAAAGGATTTGGAGCTCCTATGCCTGGATTTGATGCAGCCCTCCTTTGTCCGCTGCTTGTAGAACTTTGAGACTCTGATGATGCCGTCTCCTCTTTAGTTCCCTTGCTGTCAGATCCATTTGACTTCTTTTCTGGAAAATTCACAAATCAATCATACATCAGTTAAATGATCTTGCCTCCTTGTGTTTATTATTTCTTCTTTCCTTGTAACAATGAAATGTTGCATTAACTGTAATCCTTCCATCTCAAAGGACAGGAGGTGCTAATAAAATTTCAATTCAATTACATAAATATCCCATTCTTGAATACCCAATTATGGAAGAAAATGAAGTGAAATGTTCATAAAGGAATTAAGCATGAAAGCATAAATGCATCATAAAAAATTAAAATAATGGAGTGGAAGAAAACATGAACACGATGGATAAACCTCAAATATCAGACACTGTACCAGAAGAAGACCAAAATGCACTGTTGCAGTTCGAACAAGCAATGGAGATGGATAAAGGCCTCCCACCATTCTCCCATGGGTGAGTCATTATAAGAAATATATTGAGTAATTGTGAAGAAGACAAATAGCATAGTATCCATACTACTAAGCATGCAGGGACGCATCCCTACAGAAAGATGTGATACTTAGTAATCAAGATATATATGTATACAATATCTATTGTGGTATATAACTAGTCAACCCTTCTAGAGATGCTTCAACCTTAAATCATTGAAAATAAATTCCAACGCCTTTTTCGATCTTTGAAAAGAAGCGTAAATAGGTGCATTCTGGAGAGACGTTGGAAGTAACAAAAGAGGAATTTAACTAAGAAGATTGAACTACCATCCATTTGCAAATAAATCTCATATATTGATGTTGTATATTGAGAAATACAAAGCTCAGAAAGCATAGCTGAAGTAGACCAAAATGTGCCATTGCAATTCCAACAAGCAATGGAGATGGATAAAGGCCTTTCCCCATTCCCCCGTGGGTAAATATTAAAATATAAAAAAATATATTGAATAAACACATATGGGCAATTGCGAAGAATACAGATAGTATACAACGATTCCCCCATGAGTGGGTCACTATAGGAAATATATTGAATGGTTGTAAACAAGACTAATAGCATAGTATCCATACTACTCCACATGCAGGGACGCATCCCTATGGAAAGATGTGATACTTAGTAATCAAGATATATATGCATACAATATCCATTGGGGTGCATAACCAGCCAACCCTTCTAGAAGCATTGAAAATAAGTTCCGATGCACAATCTGATCTTTGACAATAAATATCAATATGAATAGGTGCATTTTGGAATGAAGTTGGAAGCAAGAAAAGAGGAATTGAACTAAGATTAGACTACCATCCATTTGAAAATAAGCTTCATAGGTTGAAGTTGTATACTGAGAAACACAAACCTCAAAAAGTGTACCCAAATAAGACCAAAATGCGCCATTGCAATTCAACAAGCAATGGAGATGGATAAAGGCCTTTCCCCATGCCTCCATGGGTAAATATAACAAATATATTGAATAAACTCGTATTGGAAAATGTAAAGAACACAAATAGCATGGTATTTATACTACTAAGCATGCAAGGATGCAACCCTATGGAAGCATGTGCTACTAAGTAATACACACACACATACACACCTATTGGGGTATATTAATATAACCAATCACCCCTTCTGGAGACGCATCAACCTCGAAGCATCGAAAATTAGTTCTGATGCACTTTTCAACCTTTCATGAGGATTGTAAATAGGTACACTCTAGACAAAAGTTGGAAGCAACGATTGAGGAACTGAGCCTAGGAGATGGAATTGTCATCCATTAGAAGATAAACCTAATAATTTGGTGTTGTATCAATGTTCCAACAAATTTCTGAGTTGGGGGATCGTGGCGACACAGATGAGGGACGTGTGGAAGCGCCCCAAATTTTGGGGAAATTCGAGGAGGACAGGGGGCGTCAGGTTCCCTAGCATAGGGGTCTCATCTCTAAAAATATAAAATTTAAAAATAATGATAACAATAGTAAAATCCCAACCAAAACAATTTATCCCATGCAAATTCATCATTGTACAATGTAAATAGTAAATAGCAAAATTGTACTAACTTAAAATTTGTAAATGATATAAACGTGATTTAGATTCAGATTTAGTATTGAACTATGTTGATCCATAAACCATAAATGGAAAAAATAGTAAAACATCGATAAATTGATTTAAATTCATCAATTTGGAATCTAATTAGTACTAAGAAAAATAGTAGATACCGATCTCTGAAATAGTAGCTTGAAAATTGAAATTGTTAAATGTCTAATACCAGCCTAGATTTATTTTCTCTCAACAATTATTTATTCCTGAGAATTTATTTCATTACCCAAATAATTTCTGAATTGCTGAAAATTAAAATTATTGGTATTTTAACTTTCATAAATTAATATGCAACGAAAAATAAAAACAAAGAGATCAATCACATCACAACAACCAATATACAACCATAACAATTCTCCTTTATTCAATAATCTTAGGAAAATATAGGTTTCAACCAAGAGAGAAAATACACAGAAAAACGCAATGACTAGAACCTGTAACTCGGCCCCACTGGTAATAACTCGGCCCCTCTGGAAATCAAGCCCTAAAGAAATTTGACTGGAGCAACAAAACGGATAGGCTTGTTGACTTAAATGTAAAAATACACAAGACGTATTTTGTAATAATAATTTATTAATATATAAAATGTATAAGTGATGTTTGAATGTTACAATGAGGGCCTGCTTATATACCTAGGCAGGTGCCCTTTCATGAATGGGCACGTCCATTAAGACACGCCTCTTCATTAACTAATCGTTATTTAAATATAACTATGAATACTATTTATTTACTTATATTCATGTTATTTTTATATAAATTGTATTCGTAACATTGCCCCTTATATGTGATGCAACCAACCTTTAACGTTTATTATATATGTATTGAGCCCGACCCGAACCAATGTATCGAACGCGAGTTGACCCGGTTTAAATGCACAAAGCCACGTACGAATCGATACCAGGACTCGCACCTCCTGACCGGGGCATGGTGTTTAACGACGGGAGCCACAATGTGTAACGATGTGTCGGTACACCGAAATGTTATGCGGACAACGACACGGGTTTGGCGGAACATCGATCAGTTTGTGCAGTGGATCGACAGTTTTGTGTAGTGGATAGATCGTTGGGTCTGTGTAGTGGACAAATCACAGGGACGCGGTGTCAAGCAACAAAGGGCAAGCGTGGATAACACAATGGGTTCGCCCATATAGGGGCAGTTGGGAATTGGCGGCGACAAAGTTCGACCTAATATTGTACGGGAGTATTTTCTTGATTTGGTCGACGACTCTTTTGATTTTGTGTGAGGTGGATGATATTGGTGGTAAGTTAGTGGCGTTGATGTTGATGCGTGTGTCGAGTTGTCAGAGATTTCGTGTTCTCTTTTGCGATAGCAGTCGCCGACTCTGCTTATATCGGGATCATTGTCAATTTCCCTCTTGTTGTAGTACCGAGTGTCTTTTTCTCTCCATCGGCGGCGTAGTGGGAATTCTCTCATGTCAGAACTCTAAGTATTGTATTCTCTCCTACAGCGGCGTGTTGGGAATTCTCTCCTGTCTCAATGTTGATGATTTATTAAGATCGGACTAAGTATATTCGGTTATTGACGTTGTTGTTGATGATAACCTGTTAAAGACTGATTGGAAATAATGGGTTGTTGATGAACCATTAATGGTTGAGTGGGCGAACCTCCTTGCAATGCTTGAATCAATTGTTGAAGCATTACCCCATGTTCACCCAAATAAGTCGGGATGAATTCTTCTTTATTACTTTGGAGTGCCCACATCGTACCTTCAATATCATTGATATATACATCCGACTTCTCTGTCGAATTCTTGAAACCAGCGTTCTCTACAAGGGAGGCCAAATGATGAACTTTTTTCATGTCACTGATCCCAAAAGCCTTCATAATGGCATTTTTTAGCTTTTCGAAGTAATTATGCCGAATGGAGTTATCCATTGCACTCGACACAAAATATTTTGAAGTCTGTGAGAAGACATGATCAATTAAAAGTTGTAAGTGGCCAAAACTTGAGTTTCGGTTGAACCCATTGCGTCTCGAAACTACACTAGCAATGCAGCTGCCAAAACAATTAGAAAGCAATGATATTTCTAGCAGTGAGATAAAATGATCCGCTAGTAGTGCTTTAACAGTGGGTCTTTTGGAAGGAATATCGTGCTTCATAGCTTCTTTATCAAGACCACTTATAAAAATTTCAAATTTCTTTTGTTCCTTCCCATCCTTTAAGGGGAAAGGCATGTCATTAATTTCATGTTCATCATATTTTTCAGCTTCTTCAACAGTCCTACAGCTAACAGGCTCATCTTTATCTTTAACACCTACATCCTTGTCATAATCTGCAATTGTCATAACATGTTTTTTTGCAGAATTTAGTGATTTTTCATGAATAATTTCTGGAGATTGATTTTTCTCTTCCTTGCTTTCACTACAATTGTCACGTATCCACTTTGATTTTCAGTTTCATTCATGTTACCCTCACGAGTTCTTATTTTATCATCATCAGTGTCTTCTTCAACGTCTTCCCCATTGTTATGATATTGTTCATTATTTAAGTCGGGCATGAATCTTCTAGAAAAAGACATGGATCAAGTTCTAATTAATCTTAGCCATCGATTAAGATTTAATCATGGTCGTTGATGTCTCAACGAGAGATTACAAGAAGAAACTCGATGGGGCTTGGAGAACACACTTGAGCAGTTCAATTTCACTGGTAGATCGATTTCTAGAGTAGCAACGTTGAGTTACCGGAGAGAGAGCTAGTGAGCTCGAAGCAGTGAGAGGGGCAGGGATAGTAAGGTCGGAGGAAGATTTTCCAAATCCGGTGAGTGCACAGCAGAGAGGCAGTGATTGCCACAGAGAGGCAGCGCAGAGCCACGCAGAGGTATCACAGTGCTTCAGAGGAGATCCGTATTTTTGTTGGGGAGAAGAGTTGATTCAGTGCCAAAAGTCGGAGAGAGAGTCCGGAGGCCAGGAGAGTCCATCTTCCAAACAGCAGCTGATCAGATAGTAACTGGGAAAGTCGTTCCAAGTTGTGGGGAGGAGTACTGCGTAGGCTGACGCAATGACTACACAAAGGCAGAGCAGAGCAACTCATCTTGAGCCAAGGTCAGTGTCGGATTGTTAGTGGGAGTGAGATTTTTCTCACTAGACTCTTTGTCAATTATTTCTCTGATGGTTTGCTAGATTTGAGTAACCATAGATTTGTACTCAGATTTACTATTGTGTAACAATCAAACCCTTAGTTGTTGCACCGGTTTTCCCGAGTTGGGTTTTTCTGGGGACTTAGTCCAAAAATAATAGTGTTATTTGTGTGTGTGCCTCTATCTTTCCAGAGCTATTTTTTCCGCAGTATTTTATTTGTGAAGGCTGCTCATTCCGTGAAAATTCGATATCATCCGAAGCACCTTAGAGCTATCTTCCTACGTTGTCGACACTATAATATCAGGCTAAATCCTCATAAGTGTGTCTTATGTGTCGAATGCGGATGGCTCCTAGGCTTCGTGGTGTCTAAAGAAGGCATCCGCATCAATCCTCTGAAAGTCGAGGCAACCGTCAATTTGCCTCCTCCTTCTTCCATTCATCAACTGCAAAGTTTGCAGGGGAAAGCTAATTTCCTTCGTCGATTCGTACTGAATTACACTGAGCTTGCAGAAGCTTTTACACGTTTGTTGAAAAAGGGAATCTCGTTCTTATGGGATGAAATTGCTCAGAGCTCTTTCAATGCAGTAGAGCGAGCCCTCATCACAGCTCTGTTACTGCATCCTCTCAATTATCACCGGAACTATTGCTTGTATTTGGCCGCCGCCGACAACACTATTGGCATGGTTCTGGTTCAGGACGATGACAATGGTCAGGAACATGTAGTATACTACTATGCTCATGTAGAGAAACTTGCATTGGTTGTTGTTCATGTCGTTCAACGTTTTTGTCACTACATTCTCTTGCGCAAAACCCTAGTGACTTATGACTGCAACCCCATGACTTACATTCTCACACGTCAGTGACTTGGGGGCAAATACCCAAAATGGATAGTTATCCTGCAAGAGTTTGATTTAGAATTCACTGCTGCTAAGACAAAGAAATTGTTGGTCTTTGCCGAGTTGATCTGTGATCTTCCTACTACGGATGATCCCACTCCCTTCAATGAGTCCATCCCCGATGAGACTCTCTTTCTCATTAGTACTCGTGATCCATGGTATGGGGACATCATCTTATATCTCCAAACCAAAACTTATCGGCCAGAGCTATCACACTCTAAGCGAAGGTGGATTTGCTACCAATCCCAACCATATCGCATCGTTGGGGACACCCTCTATCATACTGGTGTTGGCTCTGTCCTCCGTCGTTGTCTGACTCTAGAGAAAGCTGATAAAGATTTGAATAACTACCACTCCAGGGCTTGTGGTGGTCACAAGTCTGGTTACGCCACCACTCAAAAGATCCTTTGTACAGGTTATTTTTGTCTGTATATTTTTAAAGACTACATCATCGCAGTCTGCAAATGCCATGATTGCCAGATTTTCTCTCGAAAAGAGCGTGCCCCACCCTCACCCTTGTACGTAGTTGTGACCGTCGGTCCTTTTGCGAAATGGGGCATTGATTTTATGACCTATAACCCTCGCTCGGCCGGGGGCATGGCTATATCATCGTTGTCGTTGACTATTTCACTAAATGGGTCGAGGCGATGCCTACATACGATAATGAAGGTCTCATTGCAACGCAATCCTTATTCAATCATGTCATAGCTCGGTTTGGTGTCCCGAAAGCGATTGTCACTGATCATGGCACTCATTTTTGTAATCATATGATGACAAAGCTCTCTGCTCAATTGGGGTTACGTCACGATAACTCCACCCCTTGCTATCCATAGGCCAATGGCCGAAGCTGTCAACAAAGTCTCCGTGACCATGCTCCAACGTACCATTGGGAAGCACAAGCAAGACTGGTACCTCATGCTTTTCTCTGCTCTGTGGGCATACCGAACCTCCACTAAGACTACCACTAGATTCACACCATTCCAATTGGTGTACGATCTAGAGGCCACACTCCCGATCGAGTGTGAGATTCCTTCCCTGAAGCTGGCTATCGAACTCCTTCCTAGTACTTAGCCAGAAGAGGAATGTTTGTTGTACCTTGAGCGTCTCAATGAGACCAGAAGGCTTGTTGCTTTAGTTCTTGAAGCGCAGAAACGACAATTTAACGTGCAATATGACAAACCTATCACACCTCGCGTGTTCTCTGAAGGTGACTTGGTCCTGCTGTATGACCAAGCCCATGACAAGTTGGGAGTTGGAAAGCTCGAGCCTATGTGGCATGGGCCCTATATTATTCAACCTATTTTGGAACGTGGAGCCTATGAGTTGGCTGATTATGAAGGCAATCCTTTGGCTGAGCCCTGAAACGGGCTTTATCTGAAGAAATATTACGCTTAATATTAAGTGTGATAATTTTGTACATTCGTGTGTTATTCATTAGTGTGATTTGAGTTTATTTTTGGTGTGATCGTTTGCCTTGCAGATATGTTTCCTATGAACCTTGTGTTCCACTTGGTTTGCAAATGTCTTCGGATCACTACGTTGGTTTTGCTGATGGCGATTGGCATAGCACACGAAACCTGTCTTCTGCAGTGTGGGCACTCTTTGCTCCTGATGGCGAGTTGATTAATTTACAAGGCATTAGTTTGGGTTGGACAACTAACAATGTCGTCAAGTATAGTGCGGTGATCGAACTATTATCTGACGCCATTGATCTTGGGATAAGGGATTTGGTTGTTAAGTTGGACTCACAGCGCGTTGTGTTACAACTGAATGGGCGTTACTATGTGCGCAATCCTTAAATTTTGCGTATGTATTTACGTGTTAGATTATTGGAAAGGCATTTTGATTTTATCACATATCAACACATTCCACGACATTTAAATGCTTTAACAAATTCATTAGCAAACCATGTATTAAATAGACATTTGCGCAATATGTAAATCAAGACATCATCATGACACACAAGTAGTCGTAGAAACATTCATATATATCAGTCTGTAAGTGTGTTACATCCAAAAGCTCGAAAAATGTATGTTCTGTTACAAAAATGGCTCTTCGAGCCTACATCAGTACAAAAATGTATAAACAAAGCTGCTATCCGCCCACATGGTGCTCATGATAGCAGGTGACTGCTCAAATTACTCGCCACAGTAATCGACGCAGTCTGCCCCG
Source organism: Pinus albicaulis (assembly GCA_034641835.2). Classification (NCBI taxonomy): domain Eukaryota; kingdom Viridiplantae; phylum Streptophyta; class Pinopsida; order Pinales; family Pinaceae; genus Pinus; species Pinus albicaulis. The sequence goes on along the minus strand of CM076572.1, from coordinate 1,452,757,027 downwards.
AACTCCGACAGTATGTCTCTGAAAACGCAATGGGATCTCATCAAATGTGGGATACTCTGGGATGCCTCGCATTAGGCCAACCAGGTTTCGCTCCAACATAGCTAATGTGTCTGCTCCATCCTCATAAGGAGCATCCTCTGCTAGAGGTGGTACTTGTCGTGCAATTGGGGACATGCCAGGAGGTCTATGTGCAGTGTGGACCCATATTTGTAAACAAATCATAAGTTTACGTGTCTGAACATATAACAAAAAACATTAAAAAAGTAAAAAATGTATAAAAAACACATTTTACCTGCATCGATACACTATGTGTCTGGTGGGATCGGAAGATCCAGATCTCCTCTAAAATCAATGTCGGCAAAGGCTGTGGGGAAATTCATTTGTTGCCCTCCTCGACTATGATTAGTTGTCGTTGCAGCCAACTGAAGAAGGTTGTGGAGAAATGCATTTGTTGCCCTCCTCCATGTATGGGCATTATGTCGCACCATCGCATCAGCCTCGGATCCCTCGGGGTTGGATCATGAATCTCCAACCATTGATACTGGAACAAGGTTACTCTCTCCAGAAAGGTCACCAGAATTGACCTGTACCTGAACTGTTTCAGTCTTCCGGTCTTGCACTTGGTTAACTGGCTCTTCATGTTAGCCAGTAACCCCTCACACCAGTTGAACATTGTTGGTGCCAAGCAATCCACTGTAGATTGGAATTGTGATTTCGTTGCCTCATGCAACGCCTGGGCTCCTGCCATTCTGCTGATACAATGTAGTATCGTGCGCAAAGGGAGCGCTCTAATGGAAGATATGTTTACCTTCCCACTCTTTGTCTTCCGTGCCCAGAGATAGTGTCTCTGGATGAGAATGCTCGTGCTCTCACCCCCTGGGCAAGCCCCGGAGAGTTGGATTCTCTCTCCTTGCCTAGACAATCCAGTGATAAAATAGATGTCCATGACATCTAGCTCAAGTTCTTGGTTCCCGATGATGAACAGTTGTCGGTCCACATCCCAGATACTGATCAAGTACTGGAGAAGCTCCAGTTTAGCTCTCAAGCCGGATGTTTGAAAGAATTTCAACAATCCGCAATTGCGCAAAGCATTGACGCAATCTTGGTCCTGCAAGGCTTGGTGGTCTTCCACCTCATGGCCTCGTTCTTTCCATTCAACTGGCATCTTCTTTGAAAGCACCTGCAAAACATGTCCAAATGGTCTATTAGGAGCATTAATGGAAGAATTTTTAGAAGTTAATGGTGGAGTTGGGAGGTTTTTCTCATTTAAAATCTTCCCCGCGGCCAACGCGACTGTCCGAAATAATTCGGCGCTGGTGGCGCGCTGCCCTAACGGGTTGAGCGAGACCAGCACGACCCCGATAGCTCGAAATCGCGTTGGTCATAGCTGAATTTAAATTTTGAAATATCTTCCCTAAACTCGCTAATTCTGAAAAATAAATGCTAAATGAACAGGATAAAAATGAAAAGGAGGCTTAGAGCTCTCACCTGGCAAAGACAAATCGACGAATGGTGTCCTGGATCAGTCGCACCGTTGATTCGAAATTTGGAGTGAAAATGGACAAAATGCTCTTCTAAATATGGAAAGGTGAAATTTATTTATTTTTAGGTCTATTTATAGATTTTTGAAAAAAAATTGCTAATACTTTAATATTTTTCCTCGATATCCATGATGTTTGTTGTTTATGTGCAGTACAGGATTTTCACACTACTGATGATTGTTTCCAATGCGAACGAGTTGAATTTTATCTCTTTTTCGGGCTCATTAAATGTTTACGAAAAAGGAACCCCACTAGAGTCAACTTTCAACTCTTTCCTGACTCTCGAAAAATGAAAATATTGTCGAGTACTTGTCATTTTGAACTCGTTAAAGTGAATGACTTGGTGTGGTATCAGTATATGTATGGTGTCATATATTGTAAGTGTTTGATTTGGCAGGTTCTCCGAAGGTAGTATGCATTCTTTTCCTTGGTTCATAAACCATTTCAGCCATCACTCCTTATTTTGCCTTCATGCTTTAGGGGGCATCTGTTACACAGTTATTTGTCACCATGCTCATTTTCCCGTCCCTAATCCTGAAATGCCTTGTGACGAATCCTGTGCAATGTTTCCATCATCAAGAAATATGCAGACATATCCCCTTGAAGATCCAAAGAAGACCTCCTTGAAAGATTACTGGAGAAACTTGGTCAAATTCCTAGTTTCCTGGGTCAACGCCCTTCCTGGTGCCATGACCGCGCTGATGTCCTTATCCCAGTTCTGGCCCAGCACTGTCAGCGCCCTAATTTATTGGAAAACCGCATTGATCCCCTTTCAAGCAGTGCTTCCTCAAATGGAGGAGAAGCTTCTACTGCTAGAAGCTCAAGGGCGGCGAGTTGGTTATTGAACAGAGATGATAAGGTCAAGCTCTCTCATTTTGGAGCTTTGATCTCATCCATGGGGGATCATCCCTTAGAATGTGGGCCTTCCTCCTCCTTTCATGGGCTCCCAACCTCCTTCTCCTTGCTATAAATTCACATCCCTCATTCCCCCAAGTTTAGAGCTTGGTTGATCATTGTCAAACTCATCTGAACTCTCGTCCCTTCGCATGCTTACATCGTGATTAAGCCTAAGTGCAGACAAATCCCCTCTTTTTGTTGTCAAGATAAATCCCCTCTGCAGACAGAGGCGATCTCTCTAGCCCTAGAGTGGGTCTAGCAACACGAGATTCTTTCTAACATAAGCTTTCTTAACTAATGCTTACAACGCAAAGAGGAAAGAGACATAAATACATTTTTCCAATCGTTATCCTTGGATCTGTTGATGGTGACCTCGATCAACGATCCTTGAAGGCCTGCTTCCTGCTATTGATAGCGTGCGAATACATGTGGATGATCAGGAGACAACAACAAGCGTGATACAATATATAATAAACATAAACACTAGCTATCTAGCAAATCAAGGAGTACCAGAATATTTGCATAATCATGTAGACAAATATAGAAAGAAAACATCAGATGTTATTATTGATAAATTACAAAAGGAGAGCTTACAACCAAGGCTTGATGTTGGAGGCGTCCTCAGGTGAAAATCAGAGTCTTTCACCCAGCTCAAAAGCATTCCTTCTCCTGTGAACTTAGGCATAATCACAATGGAAGCATGTGAAAGGATGAGAGTTCAGACGAGTTTGACAATGATCAACGAAGCTCTAAACTTGGGGGAATGAAGGATGTGGATTCATAGCAACGAGAAGGAGGTTGGGAGCCCATGAAAGGAGGAGGAAGGCCCACTTTCTAAGGGATGATCCCCCATGGATGAGATCAAAGATCCAAAATGACAGAGCTCGACCTTATCATCTCTGTCCAATAACCAACTTGCCACCCTTGAGCTTCTGGAGGTCGAAGCTTCTCCTCCATTTGAGGAAACACTGCCAGAAAGGGGATCAGCGCGGCTTTCCGATAAATTAGGGCACTGGCAACACTGGGCCAGAACTGGGATAAGGACATCACCGCGGCCATGGTACCAGGAAGGGCGTTGACCCAGGAAACTAGGAATTTGACCAAGTTTCTCCAGTAATATTTCAAGTCAGTCTTCTTTGGAAGGGGATATGTCAGCATCTTTCTTGATGATGGAAACATTACACAGGATTCGTCACAGGGCATTTCAGGATCAAGGACGAGAAAATGAGCATGGTGACAAATTACTGTGTAACAGATAGCGAGAGGGAAAGTTGTTCCAAGTTGTGGGGACAGAATACTGCGTAGGCTGACGCAATGACTACACAGAGGCAGCGCAGAGCAGCTCATCTTGAGCCAAGGTCTTTGTCGGATTGCCAGTGGGAGTGAGATTTTTCTCACTAGACTCTTTGTCAGTTATTTCTCTGTATGGTTTGCTAGATTTGAGCAACCATAGATTTGTACTCAGATTTACTACTACATAACAATCAAACCCTCAGTTGCTACACCGATTTTCCCGAGTTGGGTTTTTCCGGGGACTTAGTCCAAAAATAACAGTGTTATTTGTGTGTGTGCCTCTATCTTTCCAACGTTATATTTTTCGCAGTATTTTATTTGTGAAGGTTGCAATGTATTAGTTTCGATATTTACCGTAGCAAACAGTGATAAATTTGTTCAGTTAATTTAACAAATAGAAGAAACTTAATCAGTTGTTGCAGTAGGATTCAGGGTTTCCGAATTTTCACACCTAGGCCTTCTTAGGAACCCTCTAGATCTTAGAGGAATTTTCCACTTAATCTTATGATTTAATTTTCTTTTTAATTTTCCTTTCAATTTTTCTTTCTGGTTTTAAACCCTGTCTAGGTCTAAAACCCCTTAACTTGGTTCTTTTGCTCACAAACCCCTTTTGTGACCAACCTTCTCACAAACCCCAGATCTTGGCTTGTGGAATACCTCCCAAGCTACATTTTTCAACATACTGCAATCTCACAACACCTTTCTAGACCTTGTCTCTTGTGAAGTGATATTTGATCTTGATATGCTTGAAACTGTCATGAAACATGGGATTATCATAAAGCTTAATGCAACTATAATTATCCCAGTGTATCATTGTTGGCCCCATCTCAACACTAAATAGCCCTTTGAGCATCTTTCAAAGCCATATGGCTTCACAACTCGCTAGACTCGCAACCATGTACTCTACCTTTGCTGAGTGAAGTGACATTGATTGTTGTTTCCTGCTACACCATGAGATCATGGCTAATCCCAAGATGAAACAATATCTAGACATGGATTTTCTATCCACATCACTCCTAGCCCAATCATAATATTTGTACCCCTGCAACTCTACTCCACAAACTCCAACATATCCCAATCTGAAGTCCACTATGCCTTGCATGTATCTCAACACATGCTTTGTTGACACCCAATGAACCTATCTCAGCTCCACCATGAACTAGTTGAGTGTGTTCACAACAAAAATAATATTTGTCCTAGCGTTGACCAAATACATTAAAGAACCTATCAGTTGTCTATATAGTGTGGGATCCACCAACTCACCCTCAGAAGCACTCAGCATATTTAAGTTGGTGATCATCAGTGTAGACATAGGCCTACAATCCTCCATCCTAAATCTCCTCAAGATCTCAATTCCATACTTGCCTTGCCCAAGGAAAATCTATCTAGCTATTGCTACACCTCCAATCCGAAAAAGCAGTGAATCAAGCAGATGTCCTTCATTTCAAACTCTAAAGCAAGGTCCTCCGTCACATCCCTATGAGCTTCTCTGATCCTGTCAAGAAAAGATCATTAACATAAAGTACCAAGTTGAGCAGCTCACCCTCAACAAGTACATCGTATAGGTTGGAGCTCGCCTCACTCTTGGTGAAGCCCAAACCAAAAAGATATCCATCGATCCTGGCGTACCATGCCCGCGAAGCCTACTTCAATGCATAAAGGGCCTTCTTCAACCTACATACATGAGACTCTCTCATGCACATCAATGCCTCGAGATTGCTAACTATACACCTCTTCCTCAATCACCCCATTGAGGAAGGCAGTCTTCACATCCATTAGATGTATCCTCCACTTCATCTCTGAAACAATAGATATGGCCACCCTAATAGAAGCATATCTAGTAATAGGTGCAAATGTCTCCTTTTAGTCCACTCCCTCCTTTTGAGAGAACCCTTTCACCATGAACCTTGCTTTGTACTTATCGATCCATTGAGAAATGACAATTAATTTTCCCTCAGGCCTTAGCACTATGTCCCACACATCATTCCTCATGATGCAACTATACTCCACCATGGCATCCCTCCAAACCTACACATCTACATCCTCCTCAAAAGTAGAAGGTTTGGTGCAAATGTCTCCTTGTAGTCCACTCCCTCCTTTTCGTAGAACCCTCTTGCCATGAACTTCGCATTGTACTTCTTTACACTGCCATCAACTACATGTTTGCTCTTATAGATCCATCAATAAATGACCATTGATTTTCCCTTTGGCCTTAGCACTACGTCCCACACATCATTCCTCATGATGGAACTATACTCCACCATGGCATCTCTCCAAACCTGCACATTTGCATCGTCCTTGAAAGTAGATGGCTTGGAATCACCGATGTTGTTCATCAAGGTCGTGTAACTAGAAAATCTCGTTGGTGGTTTCCTCTGCCTGAAGGAGCTAGGAACCTCCACATGCTCCTCAGCATCTCTCAAGTTTTGTCCGGCCCATCTCAGCCTTCTCCTAATAGAGCTCGAAGGAACAATTCTCTCCTCTAGATTTTTGGGTTGCATCCATGTTGCTAGTCCCTGCTCGACCTTAGGAGCATCTAGCTCCTAATCATCTACCCCTGGCTCCAGAGTCCATATCATGAGACCTCCTAAAGGTCCTACCCTCCTTAAATATCACATCTCAACTAACATTGACTCTTCTATGACCTAGAATGTAGACCTATAGGCATTTGAGACCTCAATGTAGCCAACAAAAATGCCCTTCTCTAATGAGGGCTCTAGCTTAATCGTTTTCTCCATAGGAATCTGGACATATTGAACTACCAATAATGCGCAACTGGCTCACATCCGATTTCATTGTTGTGAACATCTCCTAAGGAGACATGTCCTCCAATACTCTGTGAAGACTCCTGTTGTGCAAATACACATCTGCATTGCAAGCCTCTGCCTACAAAAACATAGGCAAGTCTTGATAATAGATCATTGCCTTCGTTGCTCCCACTACGGTCCTATCCTTCCTCTCAAAAACATCATTCTGCTAAGGGTTGTTAGGCACTGTGAATTCCTTCTTGATCCCTTCCTCCCTGCAGAAATCCTGAAACTCATTAGAATTATACTCACTCCCATTATCGATCATGCTACCTTAATCTTCTTGGCCTGGTTCTCCACACAAGCTTGGATAAACCCTTAGGGTGGGTTATGTCCAAAGATGGCCCTTTATGTTGAGCACTTCAAGATGAAGAGGGATGGTCTCAATGTTTGTCCCCATTACACATTTCACCATTGGATGCATGTCCTTTGGATTTCCTTAGGAAGTTTAGAGTTAGCTCTCATCAATTATGGATTAGGACATACCATCGGATAAAAATTTTAGATAGGATCTACCAACTATGTCATATGCGAGAGATTGAGGCGAAGGAGCACTTCATCTTTCGTTACCCTATTTATTACAAGATCATTAAGAGATTTCATTAGCTATTTAGGTGAACCCAGACCCTTTCTAGTTTCTTCCAATACTCGGGCCAAAGATGTCTAACATTTTACATGCAAGAGACCCTTAAGCTTTGTGCCTCTTACCCCACATGTTAGCAAGAGTACATGTAAAAAACTTTTGCAACATTTCTCACCACCATTGTAAGTCTAAGGTCATAGGTCAAAGCATTGTAATAACCATGTGAACTTTTGTATTAGGTATCATAGGCTTGTGTCTCCTTTTTGAGTTTGTATCTTGTTGTTTTGGTCAAACCATAGTCAGTCCCTTGTATACCAATTTGGGTTCCTCTCATCTTGTATAGGATTGGAGGGTCTTAGGTGAGATTACTTGAGGACTCAAGGTTTTATGGGTGCCTATTTCTGTAGGGGTGAGCATTAGTCTATGGGCCAGTCTAGCCCATGTCAAGGTGCGCCTACGTCTTTACAACATGGATAGAATCTATAAAGTTTGTAGTGTTGGTCAAAGTTGTCATTGATGTCAATATGGCATTATTGAGATGGAAAATATTCTTGTGATGCATGAATAACCCTTTTTTGATGTTGCCATAACCTCATGCAAACCCTAGGAGAAAACCCTAAGCATGAAGACGATTCACATTCCCTAGCTACATGATAAAACCCTAAAGCCCTAGCTTCATGATGCCCTAATGCCCATGAAACAATGGATAGCACTAGATTATTGATGCCTAACATAATTCAATGAAGCCCTAGCCTTGTTGAATGATGCTCGTGATGCCCTAAGGAAGCCCTTATCCTAATCAGTACATTCCATTAATGTCAAGCCCTTACCTTGAATGCCAAAATCATAATGATGAAATCTTAAAGGCTGCCATGGATAAAATAATGATGACAATTCACAAAATAAAGTGAAAGTGACTTTACAAGTGGTAAAGTCAATGTTAAATTATAAAGTGAAAAGTGACTTTAGACATAAAGTATAGTGTGGGTACTTTATTTAATGGGTGAGTTAAAAAATAGAAAGTGAGAATTAGATGCACATTTATTCTCATCCCTTGATCTAAATGAATTTGAGCCATTAGATCTTAGGGTTGCCCAAAAGTCATTTAGGAAAACAAAAGGGGGAAAATAAAAGAGAGACTGCACTCATTCTTCATGAGTAGATTGGAGAAAGGAGGCTGAGGGCTGGAGAAAAGTTCTGAAGGAGAGATTTGTTGCAACAAGCTGAAGGAGTGATTTTTGGGCACAGAAATGAAGGCATAGAAGACAGCAGAAGGTACAATACGAACATCATTTAATGTTGTGAGCTGCACGCAATTCGAGAGAAGTTTTTGAAAAAAATTAAAATTAAAAAATCGTACAATCCATATAGCGGTACCGAAATCCGTAAAGTTCGTATAGCAGTACCAAAATCCGTACAGTCCATACGGAATCCGTACAGTATAGTCCATACAGTATGTATCCGTACAATACATATTTTCAGCTTCAAGTAGGCATGGAAATCGAGGCAAAGTCGGCACGGTTTTCAACGAGTTTTGGGTTGAAGAGATAAGTTGTATTTTGTTGTTTTGTTTTGTCTGCAAATGTAATTTTTCCTGAACTTGAATGATAGATAAATTTCAAGAGCTCTCTAATAGGTTTTCCCTGGAGAAGATTGAAGGGGTTTTGCCTGGGTCTAAGTTGACCAAAATCTGTGTATTTTTATGTGTTGCTAGTATGTTTATGTCCATATTTATTTTCAACATATGTTGACACTCCCATGTGTTTTAATCTGAAAATTTCATTTCCAAAATTCTATATGTTGAAAGTATGTTTATGGGAAAGGAAATTTAATTGAATGAGATTGATAAGGTGAAATTAAAACCAAGTTGGGATTGCAGGGAACATTTTAGTCATCCAATTTCAAAATGGTATGAGAGGTACAAGCTGAAAATTGTAGTTTGAGCAGCACACAGTAGTTTGGGACAGCAAACAGTGGTTTGGACAACAAACTGAATTTTTGGACAGCAAACTGATATTTTGGGACAGCAAGGTGAAATTTCACACGGACTGAACTTTTGGGACAGCAGCAAGGTGCGTTGGAAAGTTCATTTCTCCATTTTCTTCGTTTTGTAATTTTTGGACAGCAATCATGGCCATGTTCTTCAGGATGGAGGACAGACTAGATGGGATATCCAACTATGCCATTTAAAAGGACAGAATTCAAACAGTGTTTAAGGAGGCAGCAATTTGGGACATAGCGCGGCAAGTGGTTGTACCTCCTACTGCTATAGATGAACTTGCTGAAGTCACAAAAAATAATGCAAAGGCAAAAAGGATTTTGATGGATAGTCTGAAGGATCATGTGGTTACTCAGGTGAGAGGAAACACATATGCATAACAGATGTGGACAGCTCTAACAACTCTCTATCAGAGTACCAATGAGAGCAAAAAGATGGCACTCAAAGAACATCAGGATGACAAAGGCTAAAAGAGTAGTTCATTATCTTGGTAAGGTCAAACAGGTACGTGATGATTTGACTGTTATTGGTGAGGCAGTTTCACCCACAGAGTTAGTCAGGATAGTTGTAGCGGGACTTCCTAAGTCTTGGGAGGTCTTTGGAGATGTTGTTACCTCTAGGGAAAATCTTCCCAATTGGGAAAGATTCTGGGATGATTGTGTGCAGCATGAGATACGAAAGACTGGCAGTGGTGGGGTGAAGTGTTGGAAATACTGAGAGGGGGGTGAATCAGTATTTCTTTTCAATTGTTAATTTTACTAGTTAGATCACCTATATGTAGAACACAAAATGAACAATAAGAATAAATGCTTCTATTAATTTTTTCTTTACAATAAATCAAGTACAATATATGTAGGTCTCCAACCCTAGATGAAGACACCAATCTTCAGTCTCCCAGGCTCCAACCTGTATTTTCCAAGCACCGACTTGGACTTCCAAGGCTCCAACCTTGTCAATTCTGAGGCACCAACCTCAAGGGCTCCAACCCTATACTTGGTATAGGCTCCAACCTGGTCTCTTGAGGAGTCCTATCCTCTAGGGCTCCAACCCTATCTTTCAAGGCACGAACCTTGTCAATTCGTTAAGATGTGTTTGATTATTGTTCTCGACTCCCAATATTTTCTTCAATGAGCCCTATCTATCTTCAGCAATGCCTCCTCCAAATCACTTCATCAATCACAACCTTGTCTTCTTAGAACGTGTCACCGCTGCTCTTCATGTCACCCAAACAAGGATCTCCAAAGTTACCTCATGATGGTCTCCAATAATATCTCCGAGACCTTCAAGATGTCTTCAATATTGTCTTTAAGATGCTCCAACAAGGGTGCTTCAAAAATGCTTCCAAGGGCTGCCCCAACAAGTATCTCCAAGAGGTCTTCTTCAGGTATTCAAGATGCATCAAGCATTGCTTCAACGAAAGACACCTTCCCTCTCATAAATCTTCAATAATGTTGCTTCAATGGTGTCTTCAGTATGGTTCCAAGAATAGCTACTTCAAGGTGACTTCAACAAGTTTCTAGATCTGCTCAAGATATATGGTGGAGTATGATTCTCTACAGAAGTATATAGCCCAAACTGTCCTCAAAGTACCTTCAAGGATTTCTCCAAAACAATCCTTAAAACCAGCTTCCAAAATCAATAGGACCTGCTCCAAGTGATGATGTATACGTTAAAGTATGACAACTCAAGAAGATGAAATTCTAGGCTAGACTATCCTCCACAAAACTGCGAGCTTCTTAACAATTCTTGTTTAAGCCTACACATGTCACTATTCCGATTTTCCAAGGTGATTGTCCACACTTGAGATGCCACTGGAATATATCACTGTAATGTCACCAAAATATGATCACTGTAGTAGCACCGAATCTGAGATAGCACTAAATCAATGAATTATATCACTGAACTGTAGCTCCTTCATAGCATCAAACAGTAGTCTCCATTATAGCACCGAATTGTGGCTTCTTCAAGGCACCGAGCTGTAGCCTATATGCCTCTGTCCAAATGGTGTTCCTCTGCTGCAAGACCGAGAACTTTTCTCAGAATTGTTATATTAATTCTCCACAAAAAACTGCCCTATCGGAGCTTCAAAGAAAAGTCACAGGTTTGCCCACACACCTATGCTAACAGTCCAAGCTTCAAAAATCTGTTCCACAGTCAATACGTATGGTCTGAAGGTATGGTGCTAGAATGTCACAGGTTTACTTGTGGCAATATATCTGTTCCACAAAACCTACAAACAGGTCCGAGTCATAGAAATCATATACAGGTTTGAGCCACTAAGTGTATGAACCAAGTCCGAGGGTATTGCAGTATGTCTGAGGTATGTTTGGTTGCCTGTAGCTCAGTCTTATAGCTGCCTCAGTTATCAATCATCTGATTTATAACCCAAAAACATTCCAGGCTCATCCGTAGACTTTTTTCTCCTTGATTTTTATGCTCCCTCTCTTTGGTGTCTTCAAGTTCACGAGTTGTGAACTGTAGTGACCTTTTCTGTGATGATGACTGAAGATCTAGCCTCTGCAATTTCGGATCTGAAGATGACAGTCCACTACTGTAAAGAGAATTAGCCCAAACAAAAATGTCTATGTCATCCTCGACTTCCTATCTACATTTGTGTCTTCCTGTGATGTTTTCCGAATTCAGACCTCTGTAATTTTCACCGAATTGGATGATGAATGAATAAGTTCGGTTTTATATTTATAGTGGTTTAAATGTTTTGAAGAGACCTGCCTATTGGTAAAGGGGGCCGACATGAGTAACTGATCATAGGTCAACTTGCCATAAAATATATATTTCTTTAACTTAAATAATTAATATCTCCCAAACCACTTGGAGTTTCCAGCCAAGTAAGAGCTCGTTAGAAAGCTAAAATTATGCTCTAAAAGGTGGTGTAGGCGTCATAGTGAAATTCTGCCTCTAAGGTAGTAAAAAATATTTTTTAATGTGACTGGTCATTAATTAGTGCAGAATTTGAGGCAGGGCAGATAGGCTTCTCTTGTTAGGCTTCTTCATGGTTTTGGATTTTTCATTGTTTAACACCTTCATCATAGGATCATGTATTCATGTCATAGTGCAGTGATATCACATAGGCAACTTCATCATTAGGACAATTCCAAGATAGTAAGATAGTCTTCCAACTATCAAATGAGATCTTCCATGTCATCATCTAATCTTCTAACCATGTGATCATCATCACATGTAGTTCTCCATATATCATCAAAGATTAAGGTCTAGATCATCAATTACATGCCGTATTAGATCAAGTATTTCTTAGGGCTTCCTTCATTAGTGGTTTGACTTCTTCGGTCAATGCCACATTGACATCAATGACAACCTTGATTAACAATCTCCCCCTTTGTCATTGATGGTAATATTCTTGTCCTTCAAACATTCTCTCCCCCTTTGACATCAATGGAAAACGGGGTGCCCAAGTACTCCCCCTGTCAAGCTACTTCTTTTCTTCATGAATAGTAGTCTTTCATAGGTATGTTACACCCCCTATCATGGCGCTCTTCCTTCTGGCAATGCGGTCCATGATATGTTTGCATTTCTTCATGTGGTGAACCAACTTCCCTTGCCTGCATAAACTCTTCTAGCTCAAGAAAAAAAAAAAAAAAAAAACTTGCTGCCTTGTGATCAAGTGGAAGAAATCTTCACAATTCAATTATTTTCTTCAATGGATTTACTCCTGAGAGATGATCTCTCAAGATTGTCCATGTGTGACTCATCAAGAATTTCATAGGGCCTATTCACAGATAGCTTCTGAAAGAATGATTTAGAATCATAAGCTCCCCCTGACAGTATGCATGGTCTCCTTTGACAGAGTCTCATTATCAAACACTTGGAATATCACATCTGTCAGGGATGTCTTCATCAAATCAACAACATGTGTTGTTGGATGGATTGTTCAAGAGACTTTCAGATCCAATTTGCGTTCTTTTCCACACTTGTGTAACTTTCTTCTCTAGCTTGTTTGTCATGGTTTTAGGGACCCAAGTCAAGTTACACTCACGAGCCATATGTCCAATTTTATGGCAATTGAAGCACTCCATCTTGTTCATGAATGAGAAATCATGACTTCTTCTTGCAAAATTGCTTCTAGGATATTGACAGGTACCATTATATTTGTCTTTGTGATATGCCCTACAATCTTTTGCCATGTGCCCAAAGTTTGTACAAGAAAAGCAATATCAAAGAAATATACTTTGGTACCTGGGAGATGAAGAGTTCCTTGAAGTACTTCTGAAGTCTTTTTGCCTTGGAATTCTTTGATGATATTCATTTCCTTTTGTATTCTTGACATCATCTGTAAATCTCCTTGGAGTAGGGTTTCTTCTAATGTCATCTTGACTCTTGCCTTTGTTGGAACTAGGAGCATCGACATTTCTTTCTAGGTTCCTCACATCTTTGTTGTTTGAAGCATTATCATTCTTGCTTGAGGATTCACCTACATAGCCAAGACCTGATTTATCAAGGGGAGACCTTTGCCGACTTAGGATGTCATCTAGTGTTTGAGAGCTTTTTATGTTTTTATTCAGCAATTCAACTTCCTGCTCAAGAAAGACGATTTCTTCTTTCAACTTTTCACAATCTTCATCTTTCATAAGTAGTTGCTCCTTCATTTCTTCCATCATCCTTGTTGCTTCATTGGCTTCGATTTTAAAGTGTTATGCATATTTTATTATTTATTAATTAGATTTAGTTATCTTAGGTTATTAACTGAAAGGGCATGATCAAAGATCATGCCTCTTCACCAAGGGACACCTTGAGGCTGTGTTTAAAGCCTAGGCGATCCCTCATTGTAATCATCTCATCTTTCATCATTAATAATATATATTTATCAAGTTTTACCAGAGTTTTTACACTCCATTGGTATCAGAGCCTCCGAAGTGGAAAGATTTTGCTTCAATTATGATATTTGATTTCATTATGAAGACTTCTTCATTCTCCTTTGCTAGACTGCTCTCCATTTCTTCTTTTATTCTTGTAGCTTCACATGTTTCAGCTTTGAGAAGATTGATGTCTGATTTTAGTTTCAAGATTTCTTCATCCTTTTTGTCTAGTTGGCATATCATAGTGTTTCTCTCCTTTTCTGCTTCATTAACCTTGTTAATCAAGGTTGTCATTGATGCCAATATGGCTTTGACTAAGATGTCAATATTCTTGAGATGCTTCGTTCTAGATGATGATGTCTTGCCTTAAGAAGTTGCCAAGTGTCTGATTGGTGATCTAGTCCCTAAGGACAAGCCCATGATGTGAAGAAATATACTTTATGAAGCCATACTTGTGATGATGTTATACTCTTATGTGACTACACTTAATGATGGTGTTTGATGAAGATTGGAAGACTAAGTGATGACGTGATTAATGATTGAAAGAGACCTTCCTATAACATATCATTGTGCCACTATGTAATACACTCATTGTTGATGTCCTACCATGATCCTATGATAAAGGTATAAAACCATGAAGAAGCCTATTCTGCTCTGCCTCCATTTCTGCACTCATAAATAATCAGTCACATTAAAAAATAGTTTTTGCTAGCTTAGAGGCAAAATTCCTTAATAACACCTACACCATCTTGAAGAGCATAATTTTTCCTTTCCAACGAGCTATTACTCAGCCCAAAACTCCAAGCGGTTTGAAAGATAATGAATTTTTAAGTTAAGAAAATTATATCTAATTATAGAGGCGACCTACACTTTGGCATTCATGTCGGACTACCTCCAGAGTGACGTGTCTCTTCATGGGGACCAACAACTATATATATAAAGCTGCGGTAAATCATTTCACAGTCAAAAAAATTCGGATATCTATCTCTGAAATTTCGGAGTACAGAGAAGTAACAGAAGGAGGCTGAGGAGAATAAAGAGAATTATTGTTTGGGCAAATTACTGTGATTATCTCTTAAGCTCGGATTTTAAGCCTATGGAAGAAGGAAGCAGACCTCAAACTAGAACAGTAGAAGCCAGCTAAGGCCTGTGGTATACCTATTGTGGAGGGCAGATTTCAGCCTCGAATCTGTTGTGTGGGAGCTCGGATCCTTGGGGACTTAATGCTACACCAGCGATAAAGATTGCTGATCTGTTGTGAAAATATCATTGCATTTCTGTGACTGCGGATCTGTGCTGGTTTACCACAGCAAAGAATAGACCTCACACCAGTAATTATCATTTGAAGCTCGGATCACTGTTTGAAAGGCCTGGTTTGCAACCTAAGTAACTTGGATTGTTGGACAGTTTTGTGGAGTGTTGGAGGGTTCAAACCTGCTGCTACATGGTGCAGTTTTAGTAACCTCAACTCAGTCCTGTGGCAGTAAATTGTGGACAAAAGCGCTCGGATTAATTGCAGTGATAAAATTACCTGTGGGTTATCTTATTGACACTTGTTGGAGCAGAATGTAGCAGATTAGAAGACCTTGGAGAGCATATGTTTGAAGTATACCTTAAAGGTGCCTTTGTGATCCTTGGTGAGTGTCTTAGGCCAGACTTTTGAAGACTTCTGTGAAGACCTAGAGGAAGACTTTTTAACAGACTTGATGCAGCTTGTTGGAGACCATTTTGAAGATAACTTTGAAGCAAGTTCTTGAAGATATTTTGAGGAAGCATTGAAGGTATCCAAGAGTAAGCAGGCGTTGAAATATGTAAAGATCTTTTAGAGCTGAATTTGAAGATTCCTTGGAGCAACTCTTGAAGCCTTGTAAAGCAGAATCTGAGGACCCTCTTTAAGCAAATTATTGAAGATTTTCTAAGACCTATTGAAGACCTTAGAGAGCTCACTTGGATGCATTTGTAAAGATCGTGATGCAGTGTTGAAAACCCCCTTGATGGAATAACCTTGGGGAAATTGTTTGGGTACCATGAAGAGTTGTGGTGACACCTTCATGTGAAGAACAAGGTTGTCATTGATGAAGTGACATGGAGACTAAGTGAAGGCATTGCTGAATATTGTCAGGGATCGTTGAAGAAGACTTTGGGAGCCGTGAAGAATAACCAAACATATTTTGACGAAGTGAAGTTGCGGGTTGGAGCCTCATAGAGACAAGGTCGGTGACTTGGAAGATAGGGTTGGAGCCCTAGAGGATAGGTGTCCTTAAGAAGACCACGTTGGTGCCTGTACCAGAGATAGGGTTGGAGCCCTAGAGGTTGGAGCCTCAAAGTGACAGGGTTGGAGCCTTAAAAGATAGGGTTGGTGCCCTAGAGGTTGAAGCCTCATGAAGTCCAAGTAGGTGCTTGGCAAAGTACAGGTTGGTCCCTGGAAGGATTGAAGATTGGTGTCTTCATCTAGGGTTGGAGCCCTACATATATTGTACTTGATTTATTGTAAAGAAGAAATTAATAAAAGCATTTATTCTTATTGTTCATTTTGTGTTCTAAATATAGGTGATCTAACTGGTAAAATTAACAATTGAAAAGAAATATTGATTCACCCCCCTCTCAGTATTTCCAACAATTAGTATCGAAGCCAGTACCTTCACTCAAAGCCTAACAGCTTGAAGGTTGATCATTGGAACATAAATGGCAAAGCCAAGAAAGAAAGTCTCCAATCCTCCTAAAGACATGTCTTCCTCAACCATTGAAATTGAAGTAAATCAATTTGCGAAGGCTCCATTGTTTAATGGAAACTTTGATATATGGGTGGCAAGAATGAGGAATTTCTTGAAGACTCAAGGAATTGAAGTTTGGAAACCAATGATTACTGATAGCATGTTGGAAGGAGAATCCAAGGAGTATAATACAAGAGCAACGAAAGCAATCTTGAATGGGTTACCTGATTCTATGAAGGCCAATTTGGAAAAATGTTCGTCAGCAAAAGGCATATGGGACAAACTTCATGATCTTCACTCAAAAGGATCATTGACCATGACCTCTAGTCAAGAAGATGATGGAAAGTTAGAAGGAAATCCAAAACCCATCAAGGAAGCTGAAGATAAGAGAGATGGCAACAAGGCTAAAGAAGACCTAGAAGATGAAGAGAACAAAGAAGATTTTGATGAAGATCTCCTGAATAAACGTATGGCTTCCATGGAAGAGATTAAAGGTTTGAAAAAGGAAAATGAGGAACTTAAGAAGAAAGCGCAAGATGGTAACCAAGACAAGACAGGTACGGAAGTTGACTTTGTCAAGTTTCAAGTACAAGAAACAGATGGGGAGCTCACCAAACTTAAAAAGGAATTTCATCAAAACAAAAGAAAGCATCATGAAGAAGTCATATCTATGACAAATCAATTGGATAAGGCAAAGAAAAGGGAAGAAACTTTGTCAAGCCACCTTGAACAAAGACTTGAGAGTTTAAACAATCTAGAAGCAAAGATTGGAAAATACAAGGAAGAGGTCTCTTCTCTTAGATCTCAACTAGAAAAATCAAGGAAACAAGCGCAAGGAGCCGAGAAGGTGATGAAAACTTTGGCATTCATAGAAGGATAAGTTAATGAAGCAGAAAACGAGAGAAACACCATGATATGCCAACTAGAAGAAAAGAATGAAGAAATCTTGAAACTAAGATCAGACATCAATCTTCTCAAGGCCAAAACATGCGAAGCTACAAGAATAAAAGAAGAAATGGAGAGCAGTCTAGCAAAGGAGAATGAAGAAGTCTTCAAAATGAAATCAAATGTCATCTCCCTTAAAATCGAAGCACATGAAGCAACAAGAATGATGGAAGAAATGAAGAAGCAACTACTTATGAAAGATGAAGATTGTGAAAAGTTGAAAGGAGAAATTGTCTTTCTTAAAAAGGAAGTTGACTTGCTGAATAAGAACTTGAAAAGCTCTCAAACCCTAGATGACATCCTAAGTCAGCAAAAGTCTCCCCTTGATAAATCAGGTCTTGGCTATGTAGGTGAATCCTCAAACAAGAATGATAATGCTTCAAACAACAAAGATGTGAGGAACCTCGAAAGAAATGTTGATGCTCCCAGTTCCAGCAAGGGCAAGGAGAAGAATCAAGACAACAACGGAAGAAATTCTATTCCAAGGAGACTTGCAGATGGTGTCAAGAATACAAAAGGCAATGAATATCATCAAAGAATCCCAAGGCAAAAAGACTTCAGAAGTACATCAAGGAAAACTCCATCTCAAAGGTACCAAAGTATATTTCTTGGTTATTGTTATTCTTGTACAAACTTTGGGCACATGGCAAAACACTGTAGCGCATATCACAAAGACAAATATAATGGTCCCCGCCAATCTCCTCGAAGCAATTTTGCAAGAAGAAGTCGTGATTTCTCATTCATGAACAAAAAAAAGTGCTTTAATTGCCATAACATTGGACATATGGCACGCGATTGTAACTTGACTTGGGCCTCTACACAAGCTAGAACCATGCCAAAGAAAAAAGTTACACAAGTATGGAGAAGGAAGCAAGTTGAATCCGGAAGTCTCTTGAACACTTCAGCCAACAACACATGTTGTTGACTTGATAAATTCATCCTTTATATTCCAAGTATTTGATGGTGAAACCCTGCCAAAAGGAGACCATGCATATTGTTAGGGGGAGCTTGTGATTCTTAAATATCCTTGCCGAAACTATCCAACTGTTGATGAATCACGCATGGACAATCTTGAAAGATCATTTCCATTGACGAACATGATCTGTTGCTCGCCCAATGCACCATTGTTGAAGATGTCTTCCACTTGATCAAAAGGATGCAATCTTTCTTGTCGAAGGAAAAAACAAGTGCTAGCAGAGGTTATGCAGGCAGGGGGAGTCAATTGACCATTTACATGAAGATATGCAAAGGCTTTAGGGGAGCAAGTTCATTGAAGAGCACCATGACAACGAGAATAACATACCTATGAAGGACAACAATATTATGAAGAGAATCAACTTGATAGGGGGAGTACTTGGGCACCCTGTTGCCATTGATGTCAAAGGGGGAGAGAATGATGGAAGGGCAAGAATATTGCCATCAATGACAAAGGGGAAGATTGTTAATCAAGGTTGTCATTGCTGCCAATATGGCTTTGACTAAGATGTCAATATTCTTGAGATGCTTCGTTCTAGATGATGATGTCTTGCCTTAAGAAGTTGCCAAGTGTCTGATTGGTGATATAGTCCCTAAGGACAAGCCCATGATGTGAAGAACTATACTTTATGAAGCCATACTTGTGATGATGTTATACTCTTATGTGACCACACTTAATGATGGTGTTTGATGAAGATTGGAAGACTAAGTGATGACGTGATTAATGATTGAAAGAGACCTTCCCAATGATACTTCCTATAACATATCATTGTGCCACTATGTAATACACTCATTGTTGATGTCCTACCATGATCCTATGATAAAGGTGTAAAACCATGAAGAAGCCTATTCTGCTCTGTCTCCATTTCTGCACACTTAAATAATCAGTCACATTAAAAAATATTTTTTGCTAGCTTAGAGGCAAAATTCCTTAATAACACCTACACCATCTTGAAGAGCATAATTTTTCCTTTCCAACGAGCTATTACTCAGCCCGAAACTCCAAGCAGTTTAAAAGATATTGAATTTTTAATTTAAGAAAATTATATCTAACTATAGAGCCGACCTACACTTTGGCCTTCATGTCGGCCTACCTCCAGAGTGACGTGTCTCTTCATGGGGACCAATAACTATATATATATAAAGCTGCGGTAAATCATTTCACAGTCAACAAAATTCGGATATCTATCTCTTAAATTTCGGAGTGCAGAGAAGTAACAGAAGGAGGCTAAGGAGAATAAAGAGAATTATTGTTTGGGCAAATTACTATGATTATCTCTTAAGCTCGGATTTTAAGCCTATGGAAGAAGGAAGCAGACCTCAAACTAGAATAATGGAAGCTAGCTAAGGTCTGTGGTATACCTATTGTGGAGGACAGATTTCAGCCTCGAATCTGTTGTGTGGGAGCTCGGATCCTTGGTGCCTTAATGCTACACCAGAGATAAAGATTGTTGATCTGTTGTGAAAATATCATTGCATTTCTGTGACTGCAGATCTGTGCTGGTTTACCACAGCAAAGAATAGACCTCACACCAGTAATTATCATTTGAAGCTCGGATCACTATTTGAAAGGCCTGGTTTGCAGCCTGAGTAACTTGGATTGTTGGACAGTTTTTTGGAGTGTTGGAGGGTTCAAACCTGCTGCTACATGGTGCAGTTTTAGTAACCTCAACTCAGTCCTGTGGCAATAAATTGTGGACAAAAGCGCTCGGATTATTTGCAGTGATAAAGTTACTTGTGGGTTATCTTATTGACACTTGTTGGAGCAGAATATAGCAGATTAGAAGACCTTGGAGAGCATATTTTTGAAGTATACCTTTAAGGTGCCTTTGTGATCCTTGGTGAGTGTCTTAGGCCAGATTTTTTAAGACTTTTGTGAAGACCTAGAGGAAGACTTCTGAATAGACTTGAAGCAGCTTGTTGGAGACCATTTTTAAGATAACTTTGAAGCAGGTTCTTGAAGATATTTTGAGGAAGCATTGAAGGTATCCAAGAGTAAGCAGGCGTTGAAATATGTAAAGATCTTTTAGAGTTGATCTTGAAGATTCCTTGGAGCAACTCTTGAAGCCTTGTAAAGTAGAATCCTAGGACCCTCTTTAAGCAGATTATTGAAGATTTTCTAAGACCTATTGAAGACCTTAGAGAGCTCACTTGGATGCATTTGTAAAGATCATGATGCAGTGTTGAAAACCCCCTTGATGGAATAACCTTGGGGAAATTGTTTGGGTACCATGAAGAATTGTGGTGACACCTTCATGTGAAGAACAAGGTTGACATTGATGAAGTGACATGGAGACTAAGTGAAGGCATTGCTGAAGATTGTCAGCAATCGTTGAAGAAGACTTTGGGAGCCGTGAAGAATAACCAAACATATTTTGATAAAGTGAAGTTGCGGGTTGGAGCCCAAGAGGTTGGAGCCTCATAGAGACAAGGTCGGTGCCTTGGAAGATAGGGTTGGAGCCCTAGAGGATAGGTGTCCTCAAGAAGACCAGGTTGGTGCCTGTATCAGAGATAGGGTTGGAGCCCTAGAGGTTGGAGCCTCAAAGTGAGAGGGTTGGAGCCCTAGAGGTTGAAGCCTCATGAAGTCCAAGTAGGTGTTTGGCAAAGTACAGGTTGGTGCCTAGAAGGATTGAAGATTGGTGTCATCATCTAGGGTTGGAGCCCTACATATATTGTACTTGATTTATTGTAAAGAATAAATTAATAAAAGCATTTATTCTTATTGTTCATTTTGTGTTCTAAATATAGGTGATCTAACTGGTAAAATTAGCAATTGAAAAGAAATACTGATTCACCCCCCTCTCAGTATTTCCAACAAACTTGTCCTTCTATGAATGCCAAAGTTTCCATCACCTTCTCAACTTCTTGTGCCTGTTTCCTTGCTTCTTCTAGTTGAGATCTAAGAGAGGAGACCTCTTCCTTGTATTGACCAATCTCTGCTTCAAGATTGTTCAAGCTCTTAAGTCTTTGTTCAAGGTGGCTTGACAAAGTTTCTTCCCTTTTCTTTGCCTTATCCAATTGATTTGTCATAGATATGTCTTCTTCATGATGCTTTCTTTTATTTTGATGAAGTTCCTCTGTAAGTTTGGCGAGCTCCTCATCTCTTTCTTGTACTTGAGGCTTGACAAAGTCAAATTCCTTCCTTGTCTTGCCTTGGTTACCATCTTGCGCTTTCTTCTTAAGTTCCTCATTTTCATTTTTCAAACTGTTAATCTCTTCCATGGAAGCCATAAGTTTATTCAAGAGATCTTCTTCAAAGTCTTCTTTGTTCTCTTCATCTTCTAGGTCTTCTTTAGCCTTGTTGTCATCTCTCTTATCTTCAGCTTCCTTGACGGATTATGGACTTCTTTCTTGTTTTCCATCATCTTCTTGACTAGAGATCATTGTCAACGCTCCTTTTGAGTGAAGATCATGAAGTTTGTCCCATATGACTTTTGCTTATGAACATTTTTCAAAATTGGCCTTCACAGAATTTGGTAACCCATTCAAAATCACCTTCATCGCTCTTGTATTGTACTCCTTGGATTCTTCGTCCATCGTGTCATTAGTAATCACTGATTTCCAAACTTCAATTCCTTGAGTCTTCAAGAAATTCCTCATTCTTGCCACCCATATATCAAAATTTCCATTGAATAATGGAGCCTTTTCAAATTGATTTACTTCAATTTCAATGTTTGAGGAAGACACATCTTTAAGAGGATTGGAGACTTTCTTCCTTGGCTTTGCCATTTGTGTTCTAATGATCAACCTTCAAGCTGTTAGTCTTTGAGTGAAGGTACTGGCTCTGATACCATTCAAAATTGCCTTCATTGCTCTTGTATTGTATTCCTTGGATTCTTCGTTCATCGTGTCATTAGTAATCACTGATTTCCAAACTTCAATTCCTTGAGTCTTCAAGAAATTCCTCATTCTTGCCACCCATATATCAAAATTTCCATTTTACAATGGAGCCTTCGCAAATTGATTTACTTCAATTTCAATGTTTGAGGAAGACACATCTTTAGGAGGATTGGAGACTTTCTTCCTTGGCTTTGCCATTTGTATTCTAATGATCAACCTTCAAGCTGTTAGGCTTTGAGTGAAGGTACTAGCTCTGATACCAATTGTTGGAAATACTGAGAGGGGGGTGAATTAGTATTTCTTTTCAATTGTTAATTTTACTAGTTAGATCACCTATATTTAGAACACAAAATGAACAATAAGAATAAATACTTTTATTAATTTTTTCTTTACAATAAATCAAGTACAATATATGTAAGGCTCCAACCCTAGATGAAGACACCAATCTTCAGTCTCCCAGGCTCCAACCTGTATTTTCCAAGCACCGACTTGGACTTCCAAGGCTCCAACCTTGTCAATTCTGAGGCACCAACCTCAAGGGCTCCAACCCTATACTTGGTATAGGCTCCAACCTGGTCTCTTGAGGAGTCCTATCCTCTAGGGCTCCAACCCTATCTTTCAAGGCACGAACCTTGTCAATTCGTTAAGATGTGTTTGATTATTGTTCTCGACTCCCAATATTTTCTTCAATGAGCCCTATCTATCTTCAGCAATGCCTCCTCCAAATCACTTCATCAATCACAACCTTGTCTTCTTAGAACGTGTCACCGCTGCTCTTCATGTCACCCAAACAAGGATCTCCAAAGTTACCTCATGATGGTCTCCAATAATATCTCCGAGACCTTCAAGATGTCTTCAATATTGTCTTTAAGATGCTCCAACAAGGGTGCTTCAAAAATGCTTCCAAGGGCTGCCCCAACAAGTATCTCCAAGAGGTCTTCTTCAGGTATTCAAGATGCATCAAGCATTGCTTCAACGAAAGACACCTTCCCTCTCATAAATCTTCAATAATGTTGCTTCAATGGTGTCTTCAGTATGGTTCCAAGAATAGCTACTTCAAGGTGACTTCAACAAGTTTCTAGATCTGCTCAAGATATATGGTGGAGTATGATTCTCTACAGAAGTATATAGCCCAAACTGTCCTCAAAGTACCTTCAAGGATTTCTCCAAAACAATCCTTAAAACCAGCTTCCAAAATCAATAGGACCTGCTCCAAGTGATGATGTATATGTTGAAGTATGACAACTCAAGAAGACTGAATTCTGGGCTAGACTATCCTCTGAAAAACTGCGAGCTTCTTAACAATTCTTGTTTAAGCCTACACATGTCACTATTCCGATTTTCCAAGGTGATTGTCCACACTTGAGATGCCACTGGAATATATCACTGTAATGTCACCAAAATATGATCACTGTAGTAGCACCGAATCTGAGATAGCACTAAATCAATGAATTATATCACTGAACTGTAGCTCCTTCATAGCATCAAACAGTAGTCTCCATTATAGCACCGAATTGTGGCTTCTTCAAGGCACCGAGCTGTAGCCTATATACCTCTGTCCAAATGGTGTTCCTCTGCTGCAAGACCGAGAATTTTTCTCAGAATTGTTATATAAATTCTCCACAAAAACTGCCCTATCATAGCTCCAAAGAAAGGTCACAGGTTTTCCCACACACCTACGCTAACAGTCCAAGCTTCAAAAATCTGTTCCACAGTCAATACGTATGGTCTGAAGGTATGGTGCTAGAATGTCACAGGTTTACTTGTGGCAATATACCCGTTCCACAAAACCTACAAACAGGTCCGAGTCATAGAAATCATATACAGGTCCGAACCACCGAGTGTATGCACCAAGTCCGAGGGTATTGCAGTATGTCCGTGGTATGTTTGGTTGCCTGTAGCTCAGTCTTATAGCTGCCTCAGTTATCAATCATCTGATTTATAACCCAAAAACATTCCAGACTCATCCATAGACTTTTCTCTCCTTGATTTTTATGCTCCCTCTATTCAGTGTCTTCAAGTTCACAAGTTGTGAACTGTAGTGACCTTTTCTGTGATGATGACTGAAGATATAGCCTCTGCAATTTCTGAGCTGAAGATGACAGTCCACTACTGTAAAGAGAATTAGCCCAAACAAAAAAGTCTATGTCATCCTTGGCTTCCTGTCTACATTTGTGTCTTCCTGTGATCTTTTCCGAATTCAGACCTCTGTAATTTTCACCAAATTGGATGATGAATGAATAAGTTCGGTTTTATATTTATAGTGGTTTGAATATTTTGAAGAGACCTGTCTATTGGTAAAGGGGGCCGACATGAGTAACTGATCATAGGTCGGCTTGCCATAAAATATATATTTCTTTAACTTAAAAAATTAATATCTCCCAAACCACTTGGAGTTTCCGGCCAAGAGTGAGCTCGTTAGAAAGCTAAAATTATGCTCTAAAAGGTGGCGTAGGCGTCATAGTGAAATTCTGCCTCTAAGGTAAAAAATATTTTTTAATGTGACTGGTCATTAATTAGTGCAGAATTTGAGGTAGGGCAGATAGGCTTCTCTAGTTAGGCTTCTTCATGGTTTTGGCTTTTTCATTGTTTAACACCTTCATCATAGGATCATGTATTCATGTCATAGTGCAGTGATATGACATAGGCAACTTCATCATTAGGACAGTTCCAAGATAGTAAGATAGTCTTCCAACTATCAAATGAGATCTTCCATGTCATCATCTAATCTTCTAACCATGTGATCATCATCACATGTAGTTCTCCATATGTCATCAAAGATTAAGGTCCAGATCATCAATTGCATGCGGCATTAGATCAAGTATTTCTTATGGCTTCCTTCATTAGTGGTTTGACTTCTTCGGTCAATGCCACATTGACGTCAATGACAACCTTGATTAACATGAAGATAGCAGATGAGGAGGATGTAGCCTTGACAGCCATAGGGAAGAACAAAGGGAAGGCCAAGAAAGGGGCCTCATCAGATGGGGTTAAGGGAAAGGAGAATGTTGACACCTAATCCTAAGGGTTGGGTGAGGATATTTAATATTGTATATTAAATTATATTAGGAAATAAGGAAGGCCAAGAGTCATTGGAAGATGAATCCCAATAGCCTCACCTCCATGTATAAATACATGCACATTCTTCATCTAATACACATTCTGATTTGCGGAGTTATCTCCTGGTTTGACATGGTATCAGAACCAGTCCCACTATTGGCATTTTTGCATGTGGTGTAACTCCCTCATTTCTGCTAACAGTCTTTTGCTCAGTCAGTTTTATGTGTAGTTTTTGCTGCTCTATTAGATTGATGCCATTCTGAGTTTATATACTGTAATTCTACATTTTTTTTAATCTATCTCTGCAATTTATGCACAGTTCTGAATCATTTTTGCAGCTTCTGAAGATTCTGCAATTCTGCAATTTGCAGTTCTTGCAATTCTGCAAGTTGCAGCTCCAAAATTTCTACAGTGATTAGAATCCTGCAACTCCAGATTTTTAAACGGCCTCTCGGCCTCCCCATCCCTCATACATTCACTACTCCCCATCGCTCGCACTCACAAATCTCTCCCTCCTCCCTACGCACTCAACCTACTCTCATATCCTGCTACAACTGTCACACTCCACTATTCCCTTTCCCTACGCTGCTATAGCACCCCCACATTCGCCCCTCCCACGCCACTCCAACAGTCAACCCGACTCCCTATCTTCTAACGCCCCTCGACTCCCCTCACCTCACGACTACCAAACCGACTCCCTATCCCAGACCCGCCCCGCTATCTGCTATCTCTCGCCCTCCTCACTCCTATCTCTCCCGCAGACCCCGACTCCCTATCTCAACTACCCACTACCTGCAGAACCCGACTCCCTATCTCCGCTACCGCACCCCCGCTGCATCCTACCCACCCCCTCTCTATAGCATTACGCCTCTCGACTCCCTAAACTCCGCCTCCCCTCACTGCTATCCTCCTCGCCCGCTGCTACTGCCTATTCCCTGCTATGCTACCCCATTCTAACGCCCCTCACAGCTATCCTACCCCATTCGAACGCCCCTGCTGTCTGCCCTATTTAAATTACAACACTGTCTGTTCTAGTCTGTCACCTCACCGCGCAGTAATACTCCTCCATATATATAATGCCACCGAACCCCATTCCATATAATACCACCGCCTCTCATTTAATACCATTCCATATAATACCACTCATGCTCCCATTCATATTATCACCTCCCTCACATAGTTTTTTTCCAAACAAAAAAATTAATATTTTTTATTGCAGAATTTAGTATATTTTTCAGCAAAGAGTTTTTTGTTCTCTCCTTCAAAAGAAATTTTCTAGCAAAGATTTTTTTCCCCTTCAAAAGAATGCATTCTGCATACTTTGCACATAGAGAAAGGAGTCATGCTCCAGATTCTTCCAGAGGAAGAGGTGGCAGAACAGGAAGAGGAAGAAGAAACTTCAAAGAAAGGGGGGGCAGACAATCTGACAAATCCGATCTTCACTGCACACATTGCAATAAAGATGGGCATGATGCATCCAAATGCAAGACACCTTGGGATAAAATTGAGCAGCAAAGAAATCAAGACAAAGGTAAAACTAATGACAAAGACAAAGGTAAAGCACCTGAATCCGCTCATTATGTTCTAGCACATTATAGCAATGGAGTAACTGAAGACTTATTTGATGTTTCATTTACTTCATGGAGAGATGATTGGTTGCTAGATTCAGGAGCAACATGTCACATGACATTTAGAAAAGATTTTTTTGAAGAATTTACTAACAAAGTTGATGGAGCAGTATATTTCGCAGATAAATCCAAACTCAAGCCATCAGGGCTTGGCACAGTCAAGCTTAAGTTGCCTGGTCTTCCAGATCATATTCTACATGAGGTTCTATACCTCCCTGAGTTGAGGAGAAACTTGTTGTCCCTGGTCCAAATCCGCCAACAAGGACACTCCGTTCACTTGTTTGATGGCAAGGCAGAGGTCAGAAAAGCATCAGATCATTCACTTGTCATGGAGGGAATAGAAGAAGGAAGACTCTTGAAGCTGAAAGGTTCATCTGCTCATGCTCAAAACTTTGCATTCAGTTCACATCATGATGAAGGTACATTCCCATCAAGTCTTTTATGGCATGCTAGATTTGGACACTTAAACTATGAAAGCCTTCGCTTGTTGAAGAAAAATGGTGTTAATGGACTGCCTACAATTCCTAGGAAACCTAAGGAATGTGATGCTTGTATTCTAGGAAAGCATAGCAAACAGCCATTTCATGATTCACACTCCAGAGCACATAGAAAACTTGAGCTTATTCATTCAGATTTATGTGGCCCCTTCTGCAAATGGAAATAAATATATGATGACATTTATTGATGACTACACCAGAATGTGTTGGATTTACTTATTAAAGAACAAGTATGATGCTTTTCAAACATTCAAGAATTTTCATGCATGGATTGAAAATGATGCACAAACTCATATTGGCTCTCTACGTACTAATAATGGAAAGGAATACAATTCAAAAGAATTTGAAAATTATCTTCGTCAACATGGGATCAAACATCAAACAACTGTGCCGTATAATCCCCAACAGAATGGTGTAGCTGAAAGAATGAACAGAACTATTTTAAATATGGTTCGCTCCATGTTATTTTTCAAGAATGTAAAATTGATGTTTTGGGCCGATGCAGTTCTATGTGTTGTTTACATAAAGAATAGGTCCAAAGTCCAAAGTCAAATGTTGGGCATGTCAAAAGATGGGACACTATGATGCTACGTGTCCTAAGAGGAAAAACAAGGGGAAGAATGGTACTGCAACTTCAACAGAGGTGGAGCAATTTGCTTCACAGTTTGATAGGGACTTTGCATTTATTACTTCTACATCTAGTAGGAGTACATCATCCGATGTGTGGTACATAGACAGCAGGGCTTCCCGCCATATGACAGGTGCACGGGAGTTCTTTTCAAAGCTTGAAGAGAGGGTACTTGATATTGAGATTGTACTAGGAGATGACCACACTGAATTGTTGGTGTGAGGACTGTGACCTTTGAGAGGGAGCCTTTGTTTTGTATGTTCCGTGGATGAAGAAGGACTTGATTTTAGTGTCTGCTATGGAGGAGAATGGGTTTGACGTCACTTTCTTAAGAAGGCAAGTATTGATGCATCCAAGGGGAGCTTCCATCACTTCGGCCAAAGTGATTGGAGTTCGCTATGGGAAACTATACAGGTTCAATTTTCATTCGGCAGAAGCATTGGTGAGTATCACATCTGGTAGCACTTACACTAGTACCACCAGCAGTAGAGACTTGTGCGAGTTATGGCACCAGAGGATGGAGCATATGCATCATGGAGCTTTGAGAGTTCATAGGGAGATCACTACTAGAGTTCTTGATTTCAGTGTCGAGCATTATGAGGTCTACAGAAGGTGTGCTTTTGGCAAGTATACCAAGTATACAGTAGATCTACAAGTAAACTAGACTTGATTCATACTGATGTCAGTGGCCGTATGTCTCATGTGTCTTTGGGTGGTTATGAGTATTATGTTATATTCATTGATGACTACTCTAGGAGGACTTGGATATATTTCCTGAAGCCCAAGGGTGACTGTTGACTGGGTAACTGCAAAGCACATTCTTCGCTACGTGCAGGGGACTGTTGATTATGGTTTGGACTATAGGCGAGGAGATGGAGTGAGGTTGGCAGGTTACACATATTCAGATTGGGCAGGGAGTGCGTCTGACAGGAAAAACACTTTAGTGTTGTGCTTCGGATTGGGTTCGGGAGTTGTGTCGTGGTTCAATCAAAAGCAAAAGTCAGTTGCTTTGATCTCTTATGAGGCTTCAGTATATGGCCGCTAGCCAGGCTAGTTGTGAGGCCATTTGGCTTCGCAAGTTATTGTAAAGCCTATTCAATCAGGAGTTGAGACCGACAGTTATTCACTGTGATAATCAAAGTTGCATTAAATTCACGCAGAATCCAGTGTTTCATGACAGGTCAAAACACATTGACATCAGATATCATTTCATCAGGGACTATGTTCAGAAGGGGGCAGTGAAGCTGGAGTATATATCGACAAATGAGCAGGTGGTCGATGTTCTCAGAAAGTCCTTGCCAAGAGGCAAGCATGTCCATTTCAGGGACAAGATGGGTGTGGTGAGAAACACTCTCCTCGGTAAGAGGGAGTGTTGATTTTTGATGTACCTTCGACAAGTGGTTTCCCATGGAATAGTCTCTACCTAGGGAAAAGTGTCCAAAATAATTATTTTCCTAAGTGTGACTTTATAAAGTGAAAGTGACTTTATAAGTGGTAAAGTCAATGTTAAATTATAAAGCGAAAAGTGACTTTAGACATAAAGTACAATGTGGGTATTTTATTTAATGGGTGAGTTAAAAAATAGAAAGTAAGAATTAAATGCACATTTATTTTCATCCCTTAATCTAAACGAATCTGAGCCATTAGATCTTAGGGTTGCCCAAAAGTCATTTAGGGAAATAAAAGGGGGAAAAGAAAAGAGAGATTGCATTCATTCTTCATGAACAGATTGGAGAAAGGAGGTTGAGGGCTGGATAAAAGTTCTGAGGGAGAAATTTGCTGCAGCAAGTTGAAGGAGTGATTTCTGGGCAAAGCTGGGCACAAAAATCAAGGCATAGAAGACAACAAAAGGTACAGTACGAACATCATTTAATGTTGTGAGTTGCATGTAGTTCGAGAAAAGTTTTTGAAAAAAATTAAAATTAAAAATTTGTACAGTCCGTATAGCGGTACGGAAATTTGTACAATCCGTATAGTACAGTACGTATAGTCTATATCTATACAGTACATATTTGCAGCTTCAAGTGGGCATGGAAATCGAGGCAAAGTGGGCACGATTTTCAAGGAGTTTTGGGCTAAAGAGATAAGCTATATTTTGTTGTTTTGTTGTCTGCAAATGTATTTTTTCCTGAACTTGAAAGATAAATAAATTTGAAGAGCTCTCTAACAGGTTTTCCCTGGAGAAGATTGAAGCGGTCTTGCTTGGGTCTAAGTTGACCAAAATCTGTGTATTTGTATGTGTTGTTGTTTGTTTATATCCATATTCATTTTCAGCAAGTGTTGACAGTCCCATGTGTTTTAATCTGAAAATTTCGTTTCCAGAATTCTATATATTGAATGTATGTTTATGGGAAAGGGCATTTCACTGAATGGGAGTGACACAAAGGTCCACAGAAGGCAGCGCAGACCTATAGCGCAGTGAACCCACGCAAAGTGACGCAGTCTAGCGCAGGGACTGCGCAGAGAAACACACAGACAAACACAGAAGGAGTCAGAGGCTCTTCTAGGTGTCAGAAAATCTTCGGAGGGTCCGAGAATTTGTCTCAAGTGCTTTCTGAATATATCTGCCAGTGTATTCCTTTTAAAGATTCATTTGCTGAAGAATAATAATAAAACCCTCATCTGCTGCACCGGTTTTCCCACATTGGGTTTTTCCGGTGTCAATTGTGATTGGTTCTTATGCTTATGTTCTTTACTTTTATTTTCTCTGCATATGTAATTGTGAATGTTGCAGTAGTATTTATTTCGAAATCTACTGATAGATTTCTGTAAATAACTTATTGGAGTAACAAGTAGGAGAAATAAATCTATCACTGCAACTGTATATTTTCTAAATTGAAAATTTCACATGGTATCGGAGCCAGAGATGAGTAATAGGAACAGAGAACCGAAAAGTGAACTGAAACCTGACTTTGAAGTGGCAGCTTGGAAGGGTTCACGCAATTCACAAGAGAGGAAGAGAAGCATGGAAGAATAGATGGATCACGAGATTTATGTTCTGGCATCCAGACTGGAAGAAGAGTTTGCTTGTGTGTCAAGCACTGCTTCTCCTGAAGTCTGGTACATTGACAGTGGGGCTTCTGCTCATATGACGGGAGAGCGAGAATGTTTCTCTAACTACCGAGAAGAGCAGATGAACTTTAAAATTACCATGGGTAATAAAGCAAAATGTACCCCTATTGGAAGAGGTATCGTAGTATTTCAAACCGAGGCTGGGAATAAGCTTCGGGTCACTAATGTGTTATATGTGCCTCGGTTGGGGATGAACTTACTCTCAGTGTCTCAACTTCAAAACAAAGGTTACGACGTTTACTTTATTGGCAACAGAGTTTACATCAAACACCCCAGTTGGAAGAAGAAAGCACAGATTAAAGTAAGTAGCAACAAACGTTATAAGTTACAACTCGAATCTCCAACAGCCCTAATAGGCAGCACAGATGAAAAGGACTTGAATGAACTATGGCACAAAAGAACGGGACATTTGCATCATGGGGCGTTAAAGATTCTCAAGAAAACTGTCACAGGAGTTCCAGAACTGAGCACCAAGAGAGACGATGTCTACAGAGGGTCTGTGTTGGGAAAGTATGCCAAGGTAGCATATCAGAGGAGCAGTAATAGGGCTAAGAGTGTATTGGGTTTGATACAATCAGATATTTGCGGACCGATGTCCACTAGAGCTCTTAGTGGTGCTAAATATTTCGTCAAATTTATTGATGACCATTCCAGGAAGACCTGGATCTATTTTTTGAAGACCAAGGATGAAGTCTTCAGTCGTTTTAAAGAGTTCAAATCTCTGGTAGAAAATCTGACAAGAAAATGGGTCAAGGTGTTGCGTTCAGACAATGGTGGAGAATATACTGATAAGGAATTCATAGGTTTCTGTGCAAGGGAAGGTATCAGAAGAGAGTGGACCGCTCCATATAATCTTGAGCAGAATGGTGTGGTAGAAAGGAAAAATAGGACTATTGTCGAGGTTGCAAGGGCAATGTTGTATGATCAAGACATGCCCAAATTTCTGTGGGCTAAAGCTTGTAATACAGTTGTCTATGTTCAGAACAGGATTCCTCACAATGCATTGGGAAATATCACGCCAGAAAGTGTCTTCACTGGCAGCAAGCCTGAAATGAGTCACTTTAGGATCTTTGGCAATATGGCATATTGTCGTGTGCCTAGTGAAAAGAGGAAGTTGGACATGACTGCGGAAAAATGGTATCTGGTAGAATACAGCGAGAATGCAAAGGCTTATCGCATTTACATTTCGGATAGCAGGAAAGTTGTAGTGTGGAGGGATGTGAAATTCATGGAGGAGAGGGCCTTCAGAAGATCCCGAAAGTTGCCTTCTGCTACACATTCTGAGGAGGATCCGCTGGTTCAAAAACAACAACCTGCAGTAGATAATTCAACTGCCTCTCCCAAGGCATGGGGATCCAAGGGACACTTCTCCTGAGGACTTGCAAGAAGGAGAGCAGGTAGATCGACCCACTATCAGTGGGAGAACGAGTAGGGAACTACGACAAATTTTGAGGGACGCAGAAGACTTTGTCGGAGCCCCCCGAGATGTGAAGAGACAGTGCAGGCAGTCTGAGAGGTACCAAGCTTTGGTTGCACAGGTTGGGGAACCTTCTAGTTTTTGGGAAGTAGCTCAGCACCAGGTATGGGTAGATGCGAGGGTGGAAGGGTACAATTCCATCATGACGAATGATGTTTGGGAGGTGGTCCCCAAAGCTCACGATAGATCAGTTGTAGGTTCAAGGTGGATCTACAAGATCAAGTATGTTGCAGATGGCAGCATCGAGAAATTTAAATCCAGCTTTGTGGCTAAGGGGTATGCTCAAAAGGAAGGGATAGATTATGAAGAAACCTTTGCCCCAGTAGCCAGATATACTTCCATTAGATCCGTGATATCCCTTGCTGTGCAGATGGGATGGGAGATTCATCAGATGGACGTCAAGACCGCTTTCCTTAATGGTGTGAAAGAAGAGGAGGTGTACATTGAACAATCAGAGGGCTTTGAGACGCATGAACAAAAGAATCATATGTTCAGGCTTATGAAAGCCTTGTATGGACTAAAGCAAGACCCTAGAGCTTGGTATGGTCCAATTGACAGCTACTTGCAGAAGATGGGATTCGTCTGAAGAATTTCAACCCCCACTCCGGTTATCAATTTTCCTTATCACTCCATGCATATAGTTTTAAATCCAAGCATGATAAAAATACTAAAATCTGGAAATGACGGAAGTTTCTGAAAACACAAATTGGAGGATTTCATCACTGCTAGAAAATGCAGAAATAAAACACAGTAAAATATAACAGCCACACACAAAAATGACACTGATTTTTGGTCAATGTGACCCTGGAAAACCCCCTACAACTCTTGGGGAAAACCCGTTTGAGAGCTCTTCTTTATTTCTAAAAATACTTTTACACAAAAACTGAAATACACAGTAAAAATTCCAGCAACCACAAATTACAACTTATCTCGAGTTCTGTGCTTGAACTCCGCCTTGGAAAATGTGCCAATCAGCAAACTATTAAAACAGAAATTTTATAGCAATAAATAACAGCATTAAATGTTGTACTACTACCTCAAAAATCGTGCCCGGAACAAGTTGTACGCACTGTACAGATTCATACAACAGTCCTCCTTGAAAGATGTGCCCAAAATTTGCCTCGAAAATTGTGTTGACTGCTGATGTCTTTTCTCAAAATCTATGCTAAAATTTCAGCAGTCCTCAGTTTTCGTGCCCAGAATCTACCTCAAAATTCGTGTTGAGTGCTATTGTCCCTCTTCCTCGATTTTTGTGCATTTCCTCCTTGGAAATCGTGCCTAACTCCTGCTGCATGAATTCTTCCTTGGGATGTGTGCCAATAAATGTTGATGTACAGATTTGCTGAAATGTCTCCTACCTGCTCTCGTTCAACTTCTCAGTGCTCAGAAATGTTCTCCTTGCTCTCTCTTCTCTTTCTCTCAATAGCTCGTGAAATTCTGAATTGATATTTTCTTCTTCTCCTCTCCTTTTATCCTAAATGACCTTTTGGATAACCCTAAGATCTAATGGCTGAGATTCATTTATATCTAGGGATGAGAACATGTAGAAATTTGATAACCCAACCCCAGTTTTCAGTTTCTCCTTATTTCTCCCATATAGTTAAATGCCCATTCCCATAGCCATACATTCAACAAGCTGGAAAAAATAAATATTTTCTCAAAACACAAATTCTGGAAATTTCACAGTGCTGAAATGCAGAAATAAAAACTCAGAAAAATAAATCTGCGACACACAAAAAATAGACACGCCGATTTTTTGTCAACTTGACCCTGGAAAAATCCCCTACAACTCTTGGGGAAAACTAGTTCGAAAGCTGCTTCTTATTTTTGATAAATGCTTTTACAGTGAACAGCAATACACAGTGAAAATTACAGCAAACACTAAAAACCACTTATCTCAATTTTCGTGCCACCTTCCACCTTGAAAATCGTGCCAAACAGCAAACAGAAAAATACAAGAAAAATTACAGCAATAAATGTTGTACTTGTTGCCTCGAAAAACGTGCCAAAAACTGCCTATACAGAACTGTACGGACAGGACAGAAATCCCTTCCTCGATTTCTGTGCCCAAAAAATCTACCTCGAAAACCATGCTCTTCACTGCTGATTATGCTCCTCGAAAACAACGCTGTCCCTTCCTTGAAATGTGTGCAAACTATTATACAAATTTTTTGCCTTGATAACTGTGCCAATAAATGTTGTACGGATTTTCTACCTTGGGAAGTGTGCCCTCCTGCTGTATGGATTTGTTGTGTGTCTCTTGCTGCTCTTCCTCCGCTCAGAAATTTCTCTTCAGCTTTCTCTCCTCCTCTCTCAATCTGCTCATGAAAGAATGAATGACCTTTTCCCTCCTTTTCTTCCTTTAACCTAACCCTAAGTGACTTTTGGGGAATCCCTAAATCCAATGGCTGAGATAGCTTTAGATCTAGGGCTGAGATTAAATGCTCATTTAAATCTCACTTTCTATTTTTTAATTCACCCCACTTTAATAAAGACCCACTTAGTCATTTATTTCCAAAGTCATTTTTCCTTTCTAATTTTACATTGACTTTATTAAAGTCACTTTAAAATTAGACTTTAGTAACTTTATCACTTAAAGTCACTTTTAAATTAGATTTGACTTTATAATTTTATAAAGTCACTTTAGGAGAAAAATTAAATTCTTTTGGACACTTTTCCCTAGGCCAAAGATCAAAGCCTTAGGGAACCACCTGTCCTCTGGTAACCAAATTTCAACACTCCCTCTTACCGAGGAAGGTGTTCCTCACCACACCCATCTTGTCTTTGAAGTAGACATGCTTGCCCCATGGTAAGGCTTTGGTAAGAATATCTGCAACCTGCTCATCAGTGGGAATGTACTCAAGCTTCACAGCTCCCTTCTGAACATAGTCTCTGATGAAATGATATTTGATCCCGATATGCTTTGACCTGTCATGAAATACTGGATTCTCCGTGAGTTTAATGCAACTCTGATTATCACAGTATATCACTGAAGGTCTCAACGGCTGACCAAATAGGCTAAACAACATCTTGCGAAGCCAGATGGCCTCACAACTAGCTAGACTGGCTGCCATGTACTCTGCTTCTGCTGAACTCAATGCTACTGACTGTTGCTTTCGGCTAAACCACGACACCACTGCCGAACCCAACCCAAAACCAGTATTTTGAAAATCGCGATTTTTTCGAAAGGCCTATTTAATCGGCCATTTTTTGGGCGATTTTTTGGATTTGAAAAAATCGCGATCGTGGGCCCATCAAACAGCAACCCAATAAGTTCAAAAATCGATTTTTTTTTGTCATTTTTGCAGACAGAGGGCAAGAAAGAGAGCTAAGGAGGAGGAGAAGTCATCTTGAGAGGACACAATCCTCCTAATTAACGGCCCAGATTGACTACAAATTACTATACTTTTACAAGACCTGGAAACTCGGAATTGGCTAGCATCTCTGTTGTAATAACCTCGAAACCTTACATAGTCACCTTTTGTGAGGCTCGGATTTGTGACAGGTGTATGGGTAGTCTGCCTGTGGAGGAACAGTGGACAGTCACCTAAACTCGGTGCTATAACCTCAATACCTCAGACATGTAAGAAGGTTGAATTGTGGACATTCAGCTCGAATATACTTGTGGTAACTTGGACACAGCTGTGGAGAAACTGTAGCTTGGATAGACTTGTGGAATTACGCCTTGGTCCTCTAGAGGACTCAGATTTTGGACCTAAGGGCAGTTATTTATGGAGGCTCAGAATTGCAAGCTAGTGAACCTGTGATACTTCGGATCTGAACTTGTAGAGGGCTTGGACTTACCCTTGAAGGCTCGGACATGTAGCAAATCTTGGCATCACTTTTGAGTTGTTTGTTTTGAGGGCAGATCTTCAGAATTTGTTCCCTTTTTAAGTCAGGAAAAGAGGGTGTTAGGAGGAGCCAAGCAGGCATCCTTGAAGAATATCCTTGGAGCTTTGCCAGCGTATTTGAAGATCAATTTTTAAGGAGTATTGATTAGACTTTCATTTGGAACACCCTATTGAAGACATCTTGTTGGGAAGCTTTGTTAGCGGATCTTGGAGAATTATTGGAGACCATGATGCATTGCTGAAGTCATCATGAGGTAACCTTGAGAAATTTTGTTTGGGTAACATGAAGAGTTGTGGAGACACTTTCTAAGAAGACAAAGTTATCATTGATGAGGTAAGTGCTTTGAAGATCGATTGAGGGCACTATTGAAGGTGAAGATTTTGTCAAGGCTAGTTGCAGAAGATATTGGGAGCCTTGACGAAAAATTAAACGTATCTTGAAGCACTGAAGTCGTGGGTTGGAGCCCTAGAGGATAGGAGTCCTCAAGAAGACCAGGTTGGAGCCTATACCAGAGATAGGGTTGGAGCCCTAGAGGTTGGAGCCTCGTAGTGACAAGGTTGGAGCCTTGGGAAATATAGGGTTGGAGCCTCGTGAAGTCCAAGTCGGTGCTTGGCAAAGAACAAGTTGGAGCCGGATGGATTGGAGATTGGTGTCTTCATCTAAGGTTGGAGCCCTAATTATTATTGTACTTGATTCATTGTAAAGAGGATTGGAGTCCTCGTCATTGGTTAATAAAATTATTATTCTATCATTGTTCATTTGGTGTTCTAATTACAAGTGATCTTAACTGGTAAAAATAACAACTGAAAAGAAATATTGATTCAGCCCCCCTCTCAGTATTTCCAACATGTAGGTGGCCTTGGTCTTAGTGTAATATCTCTTAGAAAAATCTAATGCATGGCAGTCTCATTTTTGACAAATTTCACATTTCCCAAGGCAATACAAGGTTCCCAATGCAGAGTGGTCAAAAAGTCAACTTGGTCTCAAATTGTTCAATTTCATGAGAGGAGTCCATGCCATGTTCAATTTTTCAAATCGAAGGTGGCAATGGCTAGTTATAGCTTGGTCAAACTTGGCCAATAGGTCAAACAAGATTCCATGTGACAGAACAAGGGCAGCATTGGGAAGAATGATGCATGCGTTACATTGAAAATGATCAATAGAACAAGGGAAACAATACCCATTTGTTAGATTCTCAATATTCCTCATGTTATTATGGGACTAGCGCAGGTGGCAGATGACATGGTAGAGCAAAAGATGATGTGGCAATGCTAGGCAGGATTT
Source organism: Pinus albicaulis (assembly GCA_034641835.2). Classification (NCBI taxonomy): domain Eukaryota; kingdom Viridiplantae; phylum Streptophyta; class Pinopsida; order Pinales; family Pinaceae; genus Pinus; species Pinus albicaulis. The sequence goes on along the minus strand of CM076572.1, from coordinate 1,452,719,103 downwards.
GAAGCTTTCGAGAGAGATCTAGTTTGAAGCATGGCTAGTCTAGCCAAGCCTAGTGTCGAAAATAGTGAAGGGCATTGGAGAACCAAGCAGCAAGTGGCCAAGCTGAGTTAGCAAAGGGATAAAGTCAATTCAAACAAGTTGTTGAACGAGTAAACTAATCATTAGAAGGTCTAACTAGCCGTTGGAGACCTCATGGATCGAGAAGTTAAGTAAAGCACCAAGAAAGTTGTCATTAGAAGAAAATTTATTCCTCCCACCAAGTCAAGCCCCTCAAGGGATCAAGTCAAGTTCTTCAAAGAGCAATTATTAGAACAATGAGCTATTATCTTGAGACTTGTACTATTCTTCATGGTTGACTATACTAGGCCATTAGCAAAGGGATTTGTGAACCAAATTGGGAAATTTGGCCCAATTCAACCCCTTAGTGGACAAATAAAAAATTGTAATGTAATACTTTATGAAAAAGTACCAAGTCTCCTAGTTGTGGATGACCAGTAAAGATAATTATTTGAAAAGAAGTCCAACTAGTCTTTGCAAGTGGATCACTTCAAGCGACTAGACAATTCTAAAGGGGAGCTTCGACATGTGTAGGGCTTCATATTCATCACACACTTAATTTGAAGACCGAAGAGGCCACACCAAAGGGGTTGCTTTGTTTTGCAAGTGGATCACTTCAAGCAACTAGACCATTCTAAAGGGGAGCTTCGACATGTGTAGGGCTTCATATTCATCACACACTTAATTTGAAGACCGAAGAGGCCACACCAAAGGGGTTGCTTTGTTTTGCAAGTGGATCACTTCAAGCAACTAGACCATTCTAAAGGGGAGCTTCGACATGTGTAGGGTTTCATATTCATCACACACTCAATTTGAAGACCGAAGAGGCCACACCAAAGGGGTCGCTACTACTTGGGTTTGAAAAATTTTGGGGTTATGAAGTCAATAGTGGGGGTGACTTCTCATAGATACCAAACCCACTCCTTTATTTTATCAACAAGATCGACTTAAGAAGGTGCAAGTTTCACACCCCAACAAAGGTGAGGTAAGTTGGGCACAAGGTATTAATTCAGCCACTTTTATTTTCAAAATTCTCATATCTTTTATGTTCCAGCAATAATTTAGGATTTATTTACTTGCAGAATTTTAATTTATCTTATCTTATATGCAAGTTAAAACCTTGGAAAATTTGGATTTATTGCTAGATCTAGTCCAATTATAGATACATGTTATATTTGTGTTTATTTTACACTTGTATCTAGTCTATATTTTGCAGTCTTTATTTATTTTATGGATGTAACTACGTAAATTTGCAACAAAACCAAAGACTTCACATGCCTGAACACGTATATATATTTGAAGTCTTATTTCATGACTCCGATGCTTTATACTTACTGATTTTACATTTTTAGAGTCCAATTTTTACATTTCCAGCTATAAATAAACCATATCTTAAATTTGGAAGTCATATAGACACTTTGCCTTGAGGGGATATATTCCCTATTATCAGAAAAATCAATTTCCAGATTACTAGAAATTGACTCTCTATTATTACAAGTTGGCAAGTGGGTTCTAAGGGCTCATTTAACATCCTTTAACTTCCCCACCCTTAGATCTCTAATCTAAGAGGACTTAGTCACTCGTTGGGTGGTTAATTTCGGCCTAATAGGTTGTTGTCCCTGTGTTTTACATTGACTTTAATAGTCTGATTTTACAATACAGCAAGCTATTTTGACCTATAAGTCCTAAACCAACAGTTAAAACAGAAAAGGATTATTTTTGTACATCAAAATCTACTGGTCAGACCAAGGTTACTTGGGAGCAGGAGCGAAAACAGGGAGATATTTTGATGCATATACGTCAACAAAATCATGTAGAATAATGAATTAGATATAAAAAACATAAAAACATAGATTGAACCATATAACGTAAATCATCTAGAAGTTATAATCTTCATCAACTACGTCCACATGTTAGTAACATACAACATATTGAGTCTCATGATTCATCAATCTTAAAGTTTCAAGTTTTCAAAATATATAACAATTATCATCATTGATCACCAAAGTTGTTCTTGTAAGCTAAGTGTAACCATTACAACAAAGAATATCTAACATGAAATGAAATGTTATAAAATGAAATGAAATGAAACAACTTTCAATTTTCACAAAGCATCATATTCATAATTCATTACTAATGATTTATAATTGCCAACTTCAAACTTCAAACTTAAATTGTCATATATTGTTTACAAAAAATATCATAATAAATATGAAAGAGTCAACAGTTATAAAAACTACTAGAAACTAGAAAAGACAAGTAAATCTATTATCTATTGCTAATGCTTGGGCCTCTTGCCGCCACGAGAAATGTCTAATTTTTTAGTCTTGTTGGAAAATCAGGGTCTTTGTCATTAATATCACCCTCTATGCATTAATATTCAGAGGTATCTTTGTTATTACCTCTGGATCTGTATAGGGATCTTTGTCATTAATACCACCCTCTAAGCATTAACATAAGATAGAAAAAACATAGCATGTCAGGTCAAAATCTTGTTTGAGTGATGGGTACATTTTTAGTAGGGTCATAATAGAAGAGTTTGACAACCAATGTCACTAACATCAAGGTACATAAAGGGATTGGTGCTCTAAATTAAATACGAGTTCCATACCCTAATACATGACAAAATCCAATGGAAACATTGCAATTCCCCCAATCCTGAATTCCTGAAAACTGATAACTTTGTTGGATTTTGAATGTGATCTAAAATTCTACTTTCTCCATATGAAATCCAATGAGGTCAGAACCACTCTCAAATATCCTGAGTCACTTCGTGGTAATGTTAAAAATTTAAGAAAAAGGATGAAAATGAAGATTAAGGAGAATGTCACTTTCACTTTAAGAATTCAACATTACCATTAATCGCATATCAATACTAGGGCCATAGGCTTGATCATTAGGCTTCCCCACTCAAAAATTATTCTTTCTTTGAAAAAAAATGCAAAAAAGACTAGGGAGCGAAAATTTCGCTGCCGAGGTCGCTCCCGAAATTCGCTCCCTGCGGGAGCAATTTCGAGAGCCCGCTTCAAGAGCGGGTTCAAGGGGGGGGGAGCCGCTCCCACACAACCCTGGGTCAGACTGCGGTAGAAATTTCGGGAGTGCGCTTCAAGAGCGGGTTCGAGGGGGGGGAGTCGCTCCCCCACAACCCTGGGTCAGACCCTATTTGGTATCTTTTAATCTTCTATTCAATTTTCGGCTGCACAATTATCCCCAGAGACAGCCAGACAAATCCGACAATTAACCCATATAAGGCATTTGTTTTATTTGGCATTGATTGAGGTTTCAATTAGGACTACCCCCTTGATCATTTAGGAAGTTGTTAGGTCTGAAGAGCGAGGGCTTGGGCTGAGGTGACAGTGGATCCAACAAGTTTGCCAGGGACCTTATGACCCTGCTAATCAGATAAGTAAAAATGTACACATTCTCCAACCTACTGCTAGGCCGAATCTTATTCAATGAATTACCTTCTTCTTTACGGTGCTCCCATCAAATAGGGGCACGAAGATACCTCCTTTACAATGCTCCTCCTTTAGTGTTGATGATAGCATTGGCTCTAGCTTGAAATTGGAGCGGACCAAAGGGACAATTCCCCCTCCCCAAAGACCTCTAAGACATTGCCAAAACAAATCCCTTACCTAGATATCAGAAGTGACCTATAGTTGCCCAGCAACCAAGCAATAGAGGGTCTAGATTTTCCCTCAGCTCTTCCTCAGGGCATCATTCTATTTTGAATTGTCTTCATTAGGACTCAAATGTTAGGAGACGTAGATCTAATGGACCATCAACCAGTCCCTATATCCCTTCCTTTTGTACATATCCCTCCCATTGCAGCCACACTCTAAATCTCTTCCCTTTGTATATCTCCCTTCCATTATAGCCACACTCACTTATAGATTCAAGGGTTTTCCCACGTTTTAGCATGTAGACTTCATGTTTTTACTTTATTTCTTGTTCTTTATATAGGAGACCTTTTCGTACTCCTGCTTTGTATTGACATCATTCTCAATAGTCGCATTGACCTACTTTTGTGGTCATTTGTTGGACATTAATACAATTATTGTTGGGCATTGGATAATCCAGCGCTCCCTGTGTGTTTCATGACATGTGTTTAACCGCCTCTTGAGGATCTGCTAACTCTCGCAATGTGTCTTTTTACTAACACCTGCGGGTTTTGGTGTAATGGCAATCATGATTCTAACAAGTGGTATCAGAGCCAAAGGTCTCGAGTTCGAAACACACCCAAATCGCGTTGGGGGGAAGATTGTTAGGCATTCGAGATTGTTAGGGAAAATGTGATAATTCTCCTATGATGAAATGAACTTCAATTAGTTTTCTTGATCTACATATATGTGTGATGTAATGCACAACTATTAAGGGTAGACCATGAACCCTATATAAGCCACAACTCCAAATTGAAAAGTTCCACAAAAGTGTTAAATTTTCTTAGGGTTGTATTATTCTTTGATTTAGATAATTGTGTTACATAATTATTCACCCCACAACATCATAACATCATTAGCAATTATGTAGAAAGAACAATAACATTCGAAATGCAACATAACATAAAGGAACAACAGAAGAAAAGCACGCACAAATAGAGACACCAGGATTTGGTTGGAAACCAGAGCAAAACCCCACAAGGGGGAAAACCCACAATCAATTCTTCTTCTATTAGATTTCATCAATTCTTCAGCTGAGATACAAAGTAAATCCATAGAGAGATACATCAACAATAATGTCAAGGTGACACGGTCTCTACACGTATCTCAGGGATACATAAAGTGATGCCATTAATGCTCTACACTACACTGTCATTCCAATACACATAACTAAGATCCAAGTCCACACATACTCATCTACAGTTGAAGCTTGAGACATACCAAACATATATAAATAATAATACCATAGTTCTGCATACAATGCTATACCTCTGCTTTGCATACAATGTTATACCTTTTCTCTGCATACAATACCATACTACTATTTTGCATACATACATACACACGAAGATGTTGCTACTGTTGTTTTGTACATCATGTTGATTTGTGGTAGCATCGGATGTGCTCTAAGTCTCAAATTTTGTGGAGAGGCTTAGACACATGCCTTCCAGATAACCCTGAAATCATTTGGGGAAATTCCACCCAGATTGTATTTTATTAAGAAAATTAATTATTTTAAAGTGGCCCTAAGTCTAAACTTAGGAAAATAAAATAATTAAAGTGAATTAATAGAATATGGGTGTGAATGTTTTAGAAAAAGCAAATCAAGTCAAAATGTAATCTTAGTCGTTGATTGGAGATCTAATCTCAGTGGTTGAAGGTTCAACGAGAAGACTATAAGAAAGGCTTGGGGGTCATTTGGAAAAATAACCCAAAAGGATCAAGTGATCGATTTCTTTAGTGAACAGTGCTCAAGGAGAAACTTCGATCTAGATATCTTTCGCAGAGAGGGGCAGAGACAGTATCCAGAGAGAAATCTTTCTCAGCCGGAGAATCGTCAGCAAAGAAGGGCAAAGAGAGATCCAGCAGCTCCTGCACAGAGCTAGAGAAGCTGATGCAGAGCCACGCAGGGCTACGCAGAAGGCCAGAGGAAATCCTAAGGGTTCACTGAAGATTTGATTTTAGAAGCCGAGAGTCGAGGTGTGAGACCGTGAGGCAGAGATCGAATTTTCTGGAGAGCAGATCGATCCAGAAACTGAGTGACGCAGTGCCCAACAGGGGTGATGTTGGGACTGCGTAGAGGTAGCACAGAGCCTGTCAGAGGCACATCATTCAGTGGCCGGATCAGCTGAGATTTCCAGTGATAGTATGAGGTAACCTCACTAATCTTTTTGTCAGTCATATTCTCTGTCACTGAATTGTCTGGAGTGACATTCAAAGATGTATTCAGACTTTAATGTTACTTAATAATAAAACCCTTAGATCTGTTGCACTGGTTTTCCCGAATTGGGTTTTTCCAGGGATGTTTGTCCAAAAATAACAGTCCTATGGGATGTTTTTCTTTTGCTCAGTTTGTTATTTCCGCATCTAAATTTAATTAAGTGAAGGTTGCTTCAGTAATTACTTCAATATTTTCAAAAGAAATCTGCAAATAACTTGTTTATTTTTAATAACAAGTAGGAGAAGTTAATTCAGTTTGTTGTAGTAGGATTCCAGATCTAGGTCTTGGAATTTTCACAAGGCAACGATGCCATATATATGCCTGAGAGAAACTGTGCATATACCATATGTAATGTGTCGAAACTGTATATATAATATGCAAAGTCAAGATAATTGGCTGAAACCACTATATGTATTGCTAAGACCAACCATACATAGTCGATTCAATGCAAAGCCCTTGCATAGAACCTCATAGTTATGTGATGCCAAATATGATGCCTCAAGTGAGTATGATGCCACACATATATATAACGCAATTCTACAGGATATGGCCACTAAGATACGAACCAGTGATACCGCGGCAAATTGTAGTGATGCCATACATAATACATATATATAGCAAGATATGATGCCACATATATATACACAAAGTAACAATGCCATAAGAGTAAAGATGCCACATACACGGTATTGATGCCATGAGAGATGATGTCACATAGAGCATGCAAAGGATACCATACATAATGTGCGTCATCGAGATCCCATACATGTCGGAGAATGCTATACCATACACAGTGAGTGCTAAGCAGGTGCCCAGCCATATACAGTAAGTGTGATGAAAGTATCATTACATATACATTGGGTGCGAGATTGTCATACCAACAAAGATGCAAGTGTCATACCATTATGCAAGAGTATAGTTATAGACATGAACCCTGTGCCATGCAAGAGAGCGAGGGTTCTATGCTAGAAAGCAAGAGACATGTAGCCACATCGATAGACTTATAGCCATGGTGTGAGAGACCTACAGATCATGCAAGAGTCTTGTAGTTGGTACAGTCATACCAAGAGCGGGAGTCCTACAGCAATATGCGAGAGAGAGAGACCTAGACCCACCAAAAATCTCAAACCAGTCCATGCCATCTGAATTACACTTTGGAGATCAACACAATGGGGTATTAATAGTTGTTTCCCTAATCCGAATAGGTGTCCCTTTGGGGACAGCGCGACATGAGGCCGACTTATACGAATTTCAAATTTTCAAAAAAAATATTTTTTCCATCAAATAGATTGAAGCCGACTTAAAGACCTTAATACAATCCTTTTTATTAAATTACTTGAAATAAATTTCGTAATCAAATGTAGGATAGGGAATTTCTCCCTAGTTATCAAAATTAACAAGAAGTAACAACACTGAGGATACAAAGCATGAGAGAAGATGCATCAAAAGACATAGTGGTGCAAGAGGAGAAAAGTGCAGAAAAGTTAATAATTCAATTGAACTCCAAGAAATGACCATTGTTGAAGACTTTAGTCCAACAAGCTTCCCTTTTTGTAGACATTTGTCAACATAAATATTTATGGGGTAGGTTATAGCTTCTATTCACTCTTAGTGAATTGCTATTCTTTTGCCTAATACCTTTTTGGTAGTGCGTTGGCAAACTATAGCTAAGACAGTAGCAAGTCTTGACTTATAGGACAAGTGCAAAAGTTATGGCAACTGTAATAATTCTCTTTTGATGAACATTGAAATGAACTCCAATTAGTTTTCTTGATCTACATATACGTGTGATGTTGTGTAAAGATATCTTTACATGGACATGTAATACATATCTATAGTCAATTACATCACAGTTATCTTTCCATAAGCTTTGTAGACAAAAAGATCGAGGGAAGCACAAAAGGAGGGGTTCCAAGGGCAGCTAGAACATAACACCCAATTTCTAAGGAACAAGGGGCAAATGATGAAAAAATTAAAAATTAAAAGTAATAATTCAAATTCCCAATTTGGACATGTAAAAGCCTAAAACAATGAGCTTGTTATAAACTTCACCCATGATCGATCATCCTTTGAACAATTCCACAATAAATGTATACATATACCAAAGGTAGGCACATGTCCTTGGAGGAACAATGACAAGTTCAAGAAGCACCCCGAAAAATTCCATTCAAGTGTCTCTCGACAAACAAACCAATCCACCGCAAGATAAATCCGTTAAGTAAATCCCTACAAAAATATCAATACTTTAAAGCGTATTGAATATAAGAAAGAATGACAATAAATCCAATAAGTAAGGCCAGTGAGATAGAGGGTTACGTTTTCCTTCCAATGCCTAAAAGGCATCAATTTGAACAAGGGACAAGACCCAATTGGATGTCCTGGACATTACAGACATCACTCAAAGATTTTAATGATAGAAGGAAATAGCCCAAGGGAAAGGGAAAGGGGGTATACTCAAGAAAAAGAGGTACATCCTTGCAAGACACTATGGATGCACCCCCCAAGAGTAGGTATGTTTCCTCGATGCAATAGTGCATTACACAGATTGCACTATTACAACATCCCATAGTGTAAACACATGTGATTAAGGTGTTGCGTACCTTAGAGACTATGGGAATACCCCCTAAGCAACAGAATTGTAGGAAGCCCCATAAACCCCCATCCATAAGGTAATATTGTAAATCCAAGATCAATTACGCAGTTGCATCACTGTTGTAACTTGTGAAACACATGACCACGCAAGGTCGAAGTAAATTAATACATGGGCATTGCCCTTTAAAAGAGGTAAACCAATCTAGGACATTGGGAACTCTCGATAAATTCAAGAAAATGGACTATGAAAGGATAGAGAAAGGTATCTTTACTTTTGCCAGAATATGTGTTGAGATTGCCTCATTAAAGGGCTTCTTGACCATATTCTTTTGAAACACAAGGATATCAGTTGGACATGTTACACACTTTTCATCAAAGTTCCAAGGAAGTAGACATGCCCAAATTTTTTCAAAGGATCAGATCATCAATCAGCACTTTATTGAGTCTTTGTAAACCCATTCTGCAAATTTGTAATGTAAATGATGCTAGTAAGACCGTGTATGTATGTAACAACATAGGTAAGCCTATTATTTTGGCAAAAATTTCATCCTATGAGGTTTTTCGTCTCACTAATTCATTTGTATTTCTAAACACGGATGGTCGCAAGAGTTTTTCCCTCCAACCTCACCCCAAAGCTAGGGTGGAATTCTTCATCAAAGTCTTAAGTGAGTCCTAGTGTTTTAGTCGAGTCTTATGTAAAAGTGATTTGGGAATAGTTTAAGCTAGTTGGCTAAATCGTTTTATTACGAATCACTTGGTCTACTAGATCATATTGTGTCGCAGAATTGGGTGTGTAGTTTGAGGATCCATACTAAATAGGTGTTCCCCCTTAGAGGGTTGAAACGTAAAAATCTTATGTAAAAAATATTTTAGTGCATGGTCCCTCATACTTAAACACCATGGCTAAAATATTAGAGGGTGGAAAAATATTTAATCCCCTCAAATGCCAATTAATTATTTTTTCTAGCAAAAAATTAAATTAATCCTAAGCTAGAAAATTAATTAATTAGAGCCTACGTTAGAGTTTTAGAGAAATTAACTTCTCCAAGAGGAAAAATTCGTGGGTATCAAAGAAATTGATTTTTGGAGGTCCCCCACCAAAGGAATATTGGAAATTTCAAGAAATATTGGACCCTTGGCCCTTGGTGGTTAACTCAAGTCAATTTTTTGAGGAAATTAGCTCAAAATAATTATTTTTGAGCTAATAAAAAATGGGCTTAATGAGAAATTTGAAAATTCCTCAAAATTAATATTTTCAACGGCAATGATTAAAAGCTCATCAAGGATTTATCGTCGGCCGAGATTATTTCGACAAGGATCAAGCCAACTAGTGGTTATTTTTCCACCTGGAGGGTTTATCTATAAATTAGAGCGTCGTTTGTGTCAAAAGCCATCTGATGTTTGGCTAATAAAATTCTGTAGAAAAGTTGATGTAACATGATTGTCCCACTAAGAACGTTTTCTGAATCATAATAAAGACTTTGGGGTGCACTTCATGGTGTTTATTGTCTATTGATTTGGGGTATGTGTTGGGTACAAGAATTCCTATATTGTGCTTAAATTTTTTAAATTTTGTTTATTCATTAAATGGTGATAAGAACATTCTATTGGTGGATTTTGGATCTATCTTTGGTGATCTGATTCGCCATATGTCTAACAAGCTTTCTTGAAGTAAATATATAGTGTTTGCAGGTTCCCTAGTCCTTGGGCTCCAATTTCACAAACTGTGGACGTGGGCTGACCGTGTTTGGACTTCGAATATTTTTATGGTTTATCTAACTTCGCTAAGGCTGTAAATTGCATCTATTCTTCGAAGTACACTCAGCCATTTATCAAAAAATCTCTAAAAAAATTATTTCTCAAAATTCCTTTCAAAAGCATTGTATATTTGTACATTTGTAAATAAATTTGTATAATATATTTTGTAGACTATCTTTCTAACTGGGGTTTTGGGGTTTTGAGAATTTTGTATATATTGGGGTTTTGGGTATTTGTGAATTCATTTGTGCATGTGTGATCAAGCAAGAAGAGTTGGATTAGAGCTAAATATAGGCCCCTTAGGGTAAGATCTAGCCCCTAAAAAAAATTTGCAGAGCCATCCATTGAATAATTTGCAATAAATATGAAGATCTGAGGCATATAAATTCTTTTGAAGCTGGGGTTTTAAGGTTTGGGGCTTCCAAGCCAAGATTTGCCTTTTCCAAGGCTAGCATCAGCCCCTCAATTCCCTGCATCAGCCCTTCTAGGGGCGTCAACTTTTTGAGCCCTTGCAGGGTTAGTCATAAGCCTTAAGGCCCTCGGCCTTCCTCGTCTCCCCCTGCATCTAGATTTCTAGGGCCTTCTACGGCCATGAGGCCTAGAGGCCTCGACCTCCCCTCCTCGATCCTCCTTCCCTCGTCGTCCTCCTCCGCTAACCTCTTTCCCCCCTCGGCTCCCTCTGTCCTCCCTTTTCCTCCCTGCTTTCTCCCTCTTCCTCCAATTCGTAGCCCTCCAAAGGCTTGTGGCTCCCATTTTCGGCCTCTAAGCCCTAGGTCGTAGGCTTTGGGGCCTTGCCCAAGCCTTCAGCCTCCTCTTTGCCTAGGTCGTAGCCATTGTGGGGCCCACGGCAACCCTTTAGGGCTCTTACGCTAAGTCATTAAGCCTCTCAAGGGCTCCTCCCTTCAATGCAGGCTTATCTAGGCCTTTTGTCCTTCAACGCTAGCCCTCTAGGGCTTAGCGTTGGCCCTTCTTGGCCCTAATTTGCCCTCTTTTCCATCTCTGTGGGTAACTTCGATTTTGGGACTGAATAATTGGTGTGTTTTACAGAGGAATTGGCTCAAGAATTTGTGTTTTCAAGTGGCACCTTCAGTGGAAAACTTTGGGCAAGTTGGGCAAGTGATCTACAAGGCCTTGGGCCTAGGGTTTGCTCTCTAAACCCTTATTTTCCCATTGTTTTTCCAAACTATAATAAATTCTTCATAACGGCGATTTGAGTACCCTAAAATCTTATCTAAGTGGTCTAAACACATTGATAATTTCATAGTAAAATTTTGCTATTGTTTTAGCTACTTGGGCATTGAATATCTAGCTTAGATCTACTAGTTTGTTGGCTGGAAATTTTCTACATAAATACTAGATCAGATCTGATATTTTCTAAATATCACATCTTAAAAGGCTTAAAAAATCCAATTTTTCAATTTGGCAAACTTACTCTAGCATTTGGCAAATTTTTGGCACAAGAAATTGCACCAATAGCTCACTGTTGTTCACTTTTCTTACTGTTGTAATAATAGTTTCCAGATCTCATATACAGTAAGTGGTTCATCATAAGAAGGATAACTAACTTGTGTTTCCACTTGGCAAGTATATTAACATCTCATTGATCATGTTTGGTTACTACATGCTTGCTATTTCTTGGATATAGAGTGATTTGTTCATTGTTGTCCTAAATGTTAATAAGTGCTAATAATTCTGAAGTGCTCTTGCAATTATTGGTTATTTGGAATCTAACATTTGTTTGTCTTGTGTTAGCTATAAGAATTGTCAATCATTGCACTTAAATCACTCACATATCTAAGCTCTAAATCCTCTAATCATGTTGAAATTGCTTGAGTTACTTTGAGCATTGAAGGTTCATTGATCTAATGAGTTAACATCGCTAAGGAATCATTGATAGTTGTTGAACAAATTGTGTTGTCTATCTAAAGTAGTGGCATATTGAGGATAAATTGAGCATCTCTTGAGATCTAATCGGCATTTTGGTTGAAGCATTATTGAGAAGTTACTTGATGATTGTTCTAAGTTAAGCTCATAACCTTGTTCTCTTTCACAATCTTCGGAAGCTTTGGTAATTTTATTGTTTATCTTAAGAAATTTGTGTCTTAAGTTTCATTGGTTATCATTCTAAATGAGAATCTCTCAACATTGGTCATTGGCATCTCTTGTTGATATAAGATCATTGGCATTTACTTTGTCTTAATCTCTTAAGAACCTTGAATTGTGATTGTGGGCTAAGCATTGCAATCTTGTTATGATTGAGGAGGTTTAACTTTGGATTGTTTAACATTGGCACTAAGTTAATTGGCACTTTCTTGGTTGTAACATTGCATACAATTCATTGATAAGTACTCTTGTCATTAAAAATTCATCATAACTTAAAATACTTAAACATTAAGATAATCTCACACTAAGAATCTCACCCATTACCATTGCATCGGTTTTCCAAGCTTAGCTTGCACTAATAATTTACCTCCAAGCATAAGCTTGGTTGATAGACTTTTAGGACAACCCTTCTCATCTAGCTTGAGGTATTGAGCCTCTTTTTAGTGGTTAACACAGTGACCTTGTAGTGGTCAGAGCCACAGTCTCTGTAGCGCCAGAGGTACTGGGTGGTTGGAACACAAGAGGAGGTATCGTTAATCAAGCCTCTGTTTGCTTCTCGTTGGCTTCCATCCCACAACCTACTCTAAAGACTAGTCTCAAAACATTTAAGGGGAAGGTTCCATTTAAACTAGGCATATAACTTAAAAGTAACCAAGATCCTTGCATTACAACTAGATCTTAGGATTTGCATCTTATATAAGTTAGTGAAGCATCTACACAATGGTTTTCCATCCGGTTACTTGGTCTTAATTTATAATAAACAAGAATTTTGACTCCATCAAGCATTGGTCTTATTTCTAAATCTAATTGAATCCTTACATCTTGCTAAATTTAACCAAGTAGTTAGGCCACTCAATTGTGTCTCCTAGATAAGTTGGTTCCCAACTTGTCTTTCATCATATTGTTTCCATAGGGACTACCCCCCATAGCCTGATGTTGGAAGATAGCTAGAACAGAGTGGTCGAGGATCAGGGTGACAGCCCCCGCCTTGAGTCGTTGTCGCGGTGCCTGTACAATTTGAGTGACAACATTTTTTGGCGTCGTTGTCGGGGATAGATTTTTTTTGTCCTTGGTCCTCACGACAATTTTCAATCTTTCATTTTTCCATCTTTTCATTTTAGCCGGTAGCGCTACAACATTTTTTGGCGTCGTTGAAGGGGACCAATTTATTTTGTTCTCAAAGCTTCAATGAAATTCTCATTATTAATCCTTCATCTTTCCATCTTTTCATTTGAGCCGGCAACGCCAGACAATTTTTTTGCGTCGTTTTCGAGGACAAGTTTCTTGTTGTCGGGGTTTAACAACAATCTTTCTAATCTTCTAATCTTTTTCGCCATTCATTAGCCCATCAAGCAACACAACATTTTTTGGCGTCGTTGCCGAGGATATTTTATTCTCGATGCCTCAACAACATCTTCTCACTCTTTCAACTTTCATCGTTCTTCATCTTCTCATCACCTTAGTCTTTCTCCTCTCACTAATACTTTCATCTTGTTCATTCACACCTTTAGCACCTGGACATTTAGGTTGGCTTCCTGTTAGGGTGGCAACTCCACTTATTCATCCATTCACAAGAGCTTACTCTAGAAGGAATCCTAGTAGCTTGGTTAACCCCACTCCCAATCCTGAAAAGGTTCTAGTAGCCCAATTAAACCAATTACACTCTAGAGAGCGTTTCAATTTTCTTGGACAGGAAGCTCTCCTTGATCTCAATTTGCCTTTCTTTAATCCCATCAATCAAGAATCCATAGTTGAATTTTACAGGCCTTGCAACTTCACCAACATCTAGGGATATCCGCATCATTTTCCAAACAAGTCTACTATGAGCAAGCTGCCAATCTTCCAAGGAGACAATGCCATCAATGTTGAAGCTCATAAAAAGAACTTCCACACCTTTATCTAGAGATATGCTCATTCCACTGCCTACAACCATGAAGATGTCAAGATGAAATTATTTGTTTTTTCATTAGAAGATAATGCACTTGGCCGGTTTCATGACAAAGCGGATAATGCTTTCGACTCCTTAAGAGCGCTCACTAATGCATTTAAAGATAAATATGGGGATAAGAGAGAAGGAAAGTACTTAGTCGAAGAATCGAACACTATAAAGAATAGAGAAAATGAAACGGTGGAAGAATTCAATGAAAGATTTAATGGTCTTCTAAGGGATATGACTCAAGATTATAGGCCTCCTGACAAGACAGTTTTGGAACAATATCTCGAAGCTTTTAACAGTGACACTCAATATGGGATTAGATGTGCCAAGCTCGTTACTTTAGTCGTTGCCCAGAGTATAGCTGAAGAGTTGGAAAAGGATAGAAAGGCTTCAAGTAAGTCAGAGGTCCCAGGTTTCGTCTGTTAGTTTTGTAGCATTGAATGTGTTCTGGCCACGAAACTTTGTGGAGAGGCTTGAGATACCCAAACCCCAGAAATCGTTTCTGGAAATTCTGCCTAGAAGTGACTTAATTAGATTATTAACCAATTTTTTAATGTTTCCTAAGTCTAAACTTAGGAAAATTGGTTAATTAATCAGTATTAATTAATTCAAGGCGAGAATAGTTTAGAAACTCACGCGGATTGATCCAGAGATGATCCTATCCATTGATTAAGTTTTAATCTTGATCATTGGTGCTCCAACAAAGGATTATAAGAGGAGGTCGATGTGATGATGGGGAAAACACTTAAGTAGTTCGATTTATTGGTAGATTGATTTCCAGAGTAGCAACAGTCAATTGCCAGAGAGAGAGCCAGAGATCAAAGCAGTGAAAGAGGGGCAGAGACAGTGAGGCTGGAGGAGGCATTCCAAATCCAACGATTGCATTTGCAGAGAGACATAAGAGCCACAGAGAAGCTGACGTTGGGGCAGCACAATAGTCTATAGAGGCAAAATAGATTTGCTGAGAAAGAGAGACATTTTCAGTTCTAGAGGTCGGGAAGGAGTCCCATAGAGTCGGAGAAGCATCTTTCTAGTCAACAGAAGGCAGAACGACTTCATCAGAGATTTGTCTAAGGCTAGACGTCTAGCAGAGCAGTGCAGAGGCTGACGCAGAGGGTCAAAGGGCCGTATTTCTAAAGGCAAGTTGTGTCGGGAGATTGCCTGTGGGGTGAGGAAAATTCCTCACTAGATTTTTGCCAGTATTTTTCTCTGTAGGATTGCCAGTACTCAGAATTTCTCACTGTTGCTTAATAATAAAAACATCAGCTACTGCACCAGTTTTCCCAAGTTGGGTTTTCCAGGACTTTTGGTCCAAAAATAACTGTGTTATTTTATGTGTGTGTGTGTTGGCATTTCTTCCAACATTTATTCTTCCGCAAGTTTATTTGTGTAGATTGCAGTGAGTTATTCAATATTTGTCGTAGCAAACAGCAAATAAATTGTTAAATTAAATTAACAATTAGGAAAATAATTTCCAGTTGCTGCAATAGGATTCCGATTTGGAATTTTCACATGGTATCGAAGCGCAGTTGATCAATCGGAGAGCTCAGAGGCGAAACAAAGGAATTTCACTGTTCAGTGTGGGCCGCAGATCGAAATTCCCAAGCGCAGCGCAGTGATTCTGCCAGGAGGCCGAGTTGCTTGTGGAGGTCCGATTTTTCTGAGTGAGGGACAGAAAAATTCAATCTCTCCAGATCGAGTGATTCCAGTGGCAGAGGGAGCAACTCATAATTTTCAATAAAAAAATCTCTAGCTGGACACAGAGGGTTTTGCAGCAGATTGCTTGTGCAAAACCTATGTCGGGTGGAAGAAAAGCACACACGGAGGGAAAATTTCTCTCAAGGAACTTCTAGTCTCAAGAAGTTCGATATTTCCTTACAAATTGGCAGTAGTTGTGAGCAGATCTTCTCATTCCATAAGGGAGTGCGAGTAACAGAGCAACAGTTGGGCAAAAGGAAAGAGGGAGTTTTCGACACCTTATTGAGATGGCCACTCCTGGGCTTCGTGATCAGGACAAGTTGGATAGAGCTTCCAACTATGTCATCTGGAAGGCTAGGATGTACTTCCTTCTGGATGAATATGGTCTGAAAGCCTACATTGATGTAGTAGTGGCAGTTCCCCAAGATGCAGATCAGCAGAAAGAGATGGCACGGGCAAAGCAATTGATCTTGGATGGAGATCGGGATCATATTGTCTCGCATATAGCTAGAAAATATACTGCCAAGCAGATCTGGGATGTCTTGCTACGCTATATCAGGGTACTTTAGAGCAGCCGAAGATGTACCTTTAAGAGAATTCGAGGCTCATCCAGATGCAGAAAGGGGAAGGCATAGACCCCTACCTCACCAGGATTCAAGAAGTCCGAGATCAAATGTCAGTTGTTGGGGCTGCACCTCAACCATCGGAGCTAGTGTGGTTGGCGCTCAATAGCGTCTTAGAGGATTGGCAAGTCTTGGTCCAAAGCAAATCAGGCAGAGATAGGCTACCAGACTGGGGCAAAATGTGGGTCGACTTGCAGCAGGAGGAGTTGAGGCGAGCTCTTCTAAAGAGCTCTATCAGTGGCAGCAGCAGTAGTGGACCGAAGGCGTTGGAGGAGGAGAATGTGGCCCTCGCATCAAAGGGTCTCGGTTAGGGACAGGGGGAGGAAAGGAAGAAGAAGGACCTATCAAAGTTCAAGTACTTCAAGTGGGGCGAGTTTGGCCACTACAGCACCCATTGTCCTCTCCGGAAGAAGGACAAAGAGGAGAAGCAGGACCAGGCAGCAGCTCATGTCAAGATTAATAGGTTGTCCTCCAAGTTGGAGGAAGACTTCGCCATGATTGCCCATATACCTCCAGGGGTGAGGTGGGGTGATTTGGAGTTGTAGCCCGACAGAGCTACAGATGGGCAAGATCCTTGAGGAGTCCACCTCTTAGTTTAGTACCTGGCTACGGGGGCCCAAAGTATTCAGTAGTGGGATGGATCAATGGCAGTTGGTGCAGTCAAGTAGGAGAGTGACAGTTGCAGAAACTAGTAGCAGTCAGATGCTAGTGAGCACACTGCAGAGCTGGCAGCAGAGCAATCAGCACAGTGCAGAGTCAGCAGCAATGTAGAGTCTTCAATGGACAGCGCAAATGCTAGTAGCAGTCTTGGGTGACAGATGCATCATACTAAACACGGTTGGTTCAGTTTTGGATGTTTTCAGTTGCAAATGTTGCAACAGTAGTAGCAACAGAGTTGTAGTGCAGATTCAATGTTGGCAACAGTTCAACAAGGTCAGCAGCAGCACAGATGCAGCACATATCAAAGTTGCACAGTGGTTGGTGGGCTACAGCAGCCAGACATTCGCAGTGTGACAAGAGATGATGCAGAAACAGGGTTTTTTCTTCCAGGTGTGCAACAGTAATAGAACACATACCTCACTAAGAGGGAGTGTTAGTTTTTGTAGCATTGGATGTGTTTTAGCCACGAAACTTTGTGGAGAGGCTAGAATACATGAGATACCCAAAACCCGGCACATATCAAAGTTGCACAGTGGTTGGTGGGCTACAGTAGCCAGACATCCACAGTGTGACAAGAGATGGTGCAGAAACAGGGTTTTTTCTTCCAGGTGTGCAACAGTAATAGAACACATACCTCACTAAGAGGGAGTGTTAGATTTTGTAGCATTGGATGTGTTTTAGCCACGAAACTTTGTGGAGAGGCTAGAATACATGAGATACCCAAAACCCAGAAATTGTTTCTGGAAATTCTACCTAGAAGTGACTTAATTAGATTATTAACCAAATTTTTAATGTTTCCTAAGTCTAGACTTAGGAAAACTGGTTAATTAATCAGTATTAATTAAGTCAAGGCAAGACTAGTCTAGAAATTCACACGAATCGATCCAGAGATGATCCTAGCCATTGATTGAGTTTTAATCTTGGTTGTTGGTGCTCGAGATCAATGTGGTGATGGGGAAAACACTTCAGCAGTTCAATTTATAGGCAAATCAATTTCCAGAGTAGCAACAGTGAGTTGCTGGAGAGATTGCTAGAGATCAAAGTAGTGAGAGGGGCAAAGACAGTGAGACTGAAGGAGACATTCAAGATCTAGGGAGTTCATTTGCAGAGAGGCAGAAGAGCCATAGACAGGCCGACACTGGGGCAACGCAGTAGTCTATATAGGCAAAATCAATTTGCTAAGAAAGAGAGACGTTTTCAGTTCTAGAGGCCGAGAAGGAGTCCCAGAGTACCGGAGAAGCATCTTTCCAGTCAGTAGAAGGCAAATCGACTTCATCAGAGAACAGTCTGAGGCTAGACGTGTAGCAGGCTACGCAGAGCAGCGTAGAGGCTGACGCAAAGGGTTAGACGGTCGTATTTCTGAAGGCAAGTCGTGCCGTGCCGAGAGATTGTTTGTGGGGTGAGGAAAATTTCTCACTAGATTTTTCCTAATATTTTTCTCTGTAGGATTGCCAGTATTTCGACATCCAGTTGTACTAAGAATTTCTCATTGTTGCTTAATAATAAAACCCTCTGCTGCTGCACCGGTTTTCCCAAGTTGGGTTTTTTCGGGGACTTTTGGTCCAAAAATAACTGTGTTATTTCATGTGTGTGTGGTAGCATTTCTTCCAACGTTTATTCTTCAACAGTTTTATTTGTGTAGATTGTAGTGTGATTTATTCAATGTTTACCGTAGCAAACAACAAATAAATTGTTAAATTAAATTAACAATTAGGAGAATAATTTTCAGTTGCTGCAATAGGATTCTGGTTTGGAATTTTCACATGGTATCGCAGCGCACTTGATCAGTCAGAGAGCTCAGAGGCAAAACAAAGGAATTTCACGGTTCAGTGTGGCCAACAAATCGAAATTCCCAAGGGCAACGCAGTCATTCTGCCAAGAGGCCTAGTTGCTTGTGGAGGTTCGATTTTTCTCAGTGAGGGACAGAAAAAATCGATCGCTCCAGATCGAGTGATTCTAGTGGCAGAGGGAGCAGCTCGGAATTTTCATTGGGCAAATCTCTAGCTAGACTTAGAGGGTTTTGCAGCAGATTGCTAGTGCAAAACCTGCGTCGGGTGAAAGAAAAGCACACACAAAGGGAAAATTTCTCTGAGGGAACTTCCAATCTCAAGATTTTCGATACTTCCTTGAAGATTGGCAATAGTTGTGAGCAGATCTTCTCACTCCAAAAGGGAGTGCGAGTAGCAGAGCAACAGTCGGGCAGAAGGAAAGAGGGAGTTTTCGACACCTTGTTGAGTTGGCCACTGTTGGGCTTCGTGATCAGGACAAGTTGGATGGAGCTTCCAACTACGACATCTAGAAGGCAAGGATGTCCTTCCTTCTGGATGAATATGGCCTGAAAGCCTATATTGATGCGGTAGTGGCCAATATTTTTCTCTGTAGAATTGCCAATATTTCAACATCCAGTGGTACTCAAAATTTGTTATGGCCCTATATTACTAGTGTAGCCCTTATTATTGTTAGTGTAGCCTCCTTATTGTTATTGTTGTAACCCTGTAATCCCCATATTGTTATTATTGTGCCCCATAAAAGCCCACTATTGTTATTGTTGTGCCCTTACACTATTATTGTTAGGTCGGCTAGGATTATATTGTGACCCCATGGACTCCTATATATATAAAGGAGGTTTTGTCATTCGTATTATCCAAAAATTGTTCATTTATGTAATGTAAAGGAGGTTACCCTCTCGAAGAGGCTGATTTCTAAGTCGTTGATCTCTCTTTTCTTTTATTTTGTGAGTTGGTTTCATAACAGAATTTCTCACTGTTGCTTTATAATAATACCCTCAACTGTTGCACCGATTTTCCCAAGTTAGGTTTTTCCGGGGCCTTTTGGTCCAAAAATAACTATGTTATTTTATGTTTGTGCTAGCATTTCTTCCCGCATTTATTCTTCCGCAGTTTTATTTGTGTAGATTGTAATGTGATTTATTCAGTATTTTCCATAACAAACAACAAATAAATTGTTAAATTAAATTAACAATTAGGAGAATAATTTCTAGTTGCTGCAATAGGATTTCGGTTTGGAATTTTCACATTGATAGAGGTCTGGTTAAATCTAAGGGAAAGGAAATTAAAAAAGAACCAGAATTGGTTAAGGAATTAACTCGAGCAATCAAAGAAATGAAAATTGAACATGCCAAACAAATGTGTAATATGCAGAATCAATTGATCCAAATGGAAAGAAGTTGAATGCAGAGTATGTTGCCCGGTAATAATAATAATAACAAAGGTAACATCAATCAATGGCCCAAAAAGAATCCTTCAAATGATCAAAGGCCTCCCACATCGCTTGAGTATGCTAATATGGTTATCCCTTTCTGCAGACCTTGTGAAAACTTCCATGAAGAAAGTACATGTGCCTTTGTTAGGAGAATTTTAGAGGAAGGAAAGAGTCAACAAGCAAAAAATGTTGTCCAAGGCGCCCCTAAAGAAATTCAGTGAGCTAATATGATTTCTTCATCATTTGCCATTAATCATTTTAGTGAAGAAAAGGACCTCGTAACTCAAGCATACGGTAAAAAATCATCTCAGGAGCAAATCTTAAATATTGCTAAAAGTAAGGGATACTCCTATTAGAGGAAAAGTAAAGATGAGAATCAGAATAAACAAGTTGTCTCTGAAAGGTACAAGTTAGGATTGAAAGTAGATTGGACTGCATGGATTAATAGCATTAAGATGTCTGTCCCAATGCTTGAACTTTTAAAAATTCCATCTCAGAGGGCATCTTTTTTCAAGGCTTTGGGTATGATTTAACAGGGAAATGTTCATAGTGATCATAAAGATGAAGAAATTAAGTTGAAAGATTTAAAATGTGATATGACAAATGAATATCATCAGCCCTTCTTCCTAACTTTGTACATAAATGACTGTTTGCTCCACAATTGCATGCTTGATTCCGGTGCATCTACAAATGTTATGACTAACAAAGTTATGGAATCAATTAAACTTGAGAATTTCTAGACCTTATCATAACATTTGCTCGATGGATTCTAAAAAGGTTGAAGTACTTGGTGTAGTTAAGGATCTCCGGGTCTCCTTAGCTGATTACCCATACAGGATCATCACCATGGACGTAGCAATAATCGATGCATCAGATGTATGGAGAATGCTTCTTTCCAAAAAGTTTGTAGTTGATTTAGGTGGTTCTATTCAGATGGATTTATCTTACGCCACTATGCCCACAGCAGCAGGTGGCATGGTAAGATTATACAGGGAAGTAGAAAGAAGGTACCATGTGAAAGTTCTAAAGAGGCTGGAAAATGGGGAAGAAGTTGTACCACAGGGTCGTCCACCGTATTTTGAGTCAGACTTTGTCTAGCCAGCATGTCATTTCTCTTTGTCGCATCTTCCATCCTACATTCCGAGCAAAAAAAAGAAAGAGAGTCCAGTATGATAGAGACATGCAGCATAGTGATCAAGAAATTCATTAACCAAAGAGGGTCAAATTTAGGCAAGGGGCATCTAATAAGCAACCTATTGATCTACCAATCAACAAACATATTTCCGAGATTGTGCCACATCGATGACATTTGATGCCATAGGGCGTCGTTCGTATAGTATCTCTAACCCTACTCCTTTTTACTTCATGTCATTAGTTAGTTTCATTTTATGCGCTCATGTTTTAACGTTATTTTTCAATTTGTTAGAGTAGAAATTTTTCTATTCCGACAGGATTGATTATGTATACATGATGAGTTCGATTTTGAATAGATATCTATTTGATGGACTTCTATTTTCTTGGATGCAAGATTATGGGGTTCTCACATTACTTCAGGAGCCAAATTGTTGGCATTATGTTGTCCTTGATGGCAACCTACTCGATGAGTTGTCCTTGATGGCAACCTACTCGATGAGTTGTCCTTGATGGCAACCTATTTGTTAAAGATGTAAAAATGATGTATCTACAAGTCAATTCAGATGTGACAGAAAAAGGAATTCCAGTTAGTGACAGAGAAATGATTAAGGCAATATTTCACAATGTATACACAAGTTTGATGAAGGCAACCCGAGTGTGCAAGTAGGTTTGATGAAGGCAACCCACATATACATCCAAAATTAGTGTATACACTATTTTGTTGAAGAGGTGTCGCGGATACACATGGGTACGAAGAAGCCAAGTCGCGTATGTACTTACGCACTCACTTTATAATACCAAGGGTCCTTAACCGTGGTTTTAACCCACAGTATTGAGCGCTAAGTTGTCTATTTGATTCCGTCAAAGAATACCATTGGCACTTGTGTATTTTTGGCTCGTGGTATTGGGAAAGGCTCAAACTATATAAGGAGAAGAAGATCATAGTGCAAGGTGTGCATGTGTATGGGTATTGAATGAATACTTCACTCTGAAGTATATCTGCATGGAATGGGTTACAGTTTATTGATAGATCTGAAATAATGATGCACCTATGAATACAATGATGGATCAAGATCTTTAGACCTTAAATGACTATGTATTTTCTTGATCTGTTTGTGAGATGTTTAGATCTGTGATCTGGCGAATGTTTGCAGAAGTGAAGGGTAAGATCTGAGTTGATTATTTGTTCTGAAGAGTTACGCAGTCCTGAAATGTTTATAGATCTATACGCAGGTTCGTCTTGGTAAAAGCGTGTATATACGCAAGTTCATTTCAGCAAAAGCACGTATGGAATCTAGGGTTTTGTTGAAGAATGCTTAAGGAAATTTCTGATCAGTTTTATTGTATTACTGTTGTTTGTCAATGATGTCTTCAGACAAATATGGGTTATTTGAGTATTGCTTATGCTGCTAGTTGATTGTGATTAACGATCAATGAATGGTTGGTTGATTGATGATTCAGTGAATGATTTGATATAGTTATGAGTTTCAGTTTGATGTATGTTCTTTGGGCTTAAATGAGTGGAGTGGGTCCAGTGTGAAAATTGATGAAACTTGGTCCGCGGTGGTGTTGAGGGTTGGAGCCTTCAATGAGGGGGTCGTAGCTCCCTTCCAGTAGTTGCTAGTAAACGAGATCATGGGGTAGTAGCTCCCTTCCAGGAGTGGCTGGTAAACGAGAAGCAGGGGCTATACTATTAATCATTCATTCTTTCATGAGCAGATTGAGAGAAGAGGAGAGAAAGCTAAGGAATTTTTTCTGAGCAGTGAGAAGAAATAGGGCAGCAGTGAGGAGATTCAGCAAATCCGTACAGCAGCATTTATTGGCACAAATCCCAAGGAAGAAAATCCGTACAGCAAGAGAGAGAGGCACTATTTCCAAGAAAAGAGGCACGAAAATCGAGGAAGAGGGCAGCAACATTAAGCACGCTATCCAAGGCAGAAAACTAAGCACGAATTTCGAGAGGAGCCGCTGATATTTTCAGCAGAAAAACCGAGAAAAGGACAGTAGCTATAGCACGGTTTTCCAGGCAATTTCTGGGCTTGAACTTCGAGGAGGGCTGCTTTACAAGTTTGTACAGTTCCGTACATCCTGTTCTGGCACGCTTCTCGAGATGGCCGTACAGCATTTATTGCTGTCATTAATGCTGCAATATTTTCTGTTTTGCAATTTGCTGATTTGGCACAATTTCCAAGGTAGTGTGAAAGCACGGAAATCGAGATAAGTCTGTAAATTTGGTTGCTGGAATTTTTACTGTGTTTTTTTGTTTCACTGTAAAAGCAATATTCAGAAAATAAAGAGAAGCTTTCGAACTGGTTTTCCCAAGAGTTGTAGGGGGGTTTTCCAGGGTCATATTGACCAAAAATCAGCATGTCAAATTTCAGTGTATGGCTGATTTATTTTTCTGAGTTTTTATTTCTGCATTTCAACATTGTGAAATTTCTAGAATTTGCGTTTTCAGAAAATATTTATTTTTCCAGCTTGTTGAATGTATGGCTATGGGAATGGGCATTTAACTTTATGGGAGAAATAAAGAGAAACTGAAAACCAGGGTTGAGAACAGAAATTCTACATGGTATCAGAGCTAGTTTGCTAAAAAGTGCAGTTTGGGACAACAAGAAGAAAAATTACAGCAAGCTGATTTTTCACACAGAAAACAGTACCTTTACTATAGCAGTGTCTTTTTCAGTTTATTAGGACAGCAAGCATGTCTTTGGGCTTGAGAGTGGAGGATAGGTTGGATGGGCATAGCAACTACAGCATATGGAAGTAAAGAATGCAGAGCATCTTTGAGGAGGCAAAAGTCTGGGGTATAATGGTGCATACCCAACAGCACCCTGTTAATGTGCCTGCTGACCCAGTTCAGCTGGCAAACTTTAATAAGAAGAATAACAAGGGCAAGAGACTGATTCTGGATGGTATTAAAGACCATGTCGTTCCTCATGTGAAAGGAAAGAGATTTGCTCATGAGATGTGGACAGCCTTGACCAACCTCTACCAGAGTACCAATGAGAACAGGAAAATGGTCCTAAGGGAGAAGCTGAAAACCATTGAGATGGCTAAGACTAATAGTGCTACCGAATATCTCACAAAGATCACTAATGTGAGAGATGAGTTAGCAGCAGTTGGAGAGGTCATTCCACCCACTGAGTTGGTGCGGATTGCAGTGAATGGCCTTCCCAGTTCATGGCTAAACTTTGTTGAGGGGGTTTGTGCACGTGAGACCCTTCCCACTTGGGAGAGGTTATGGGATGATTGTATACAGACTGAAATCAGAAAGAGCCAACTTGGGGCAGCCAAACCTGTTGAGCAAGATGAGGATGTAGCTTTGTTAGCAGGAGGCAAGAAAGGCAAGGGAAAGAAGCAAGATTCCACAAGTGTTGGTGGGGGCAAAGGCAAAAGTAAAGATAAACAGGGGAACACGCAGAAGGACTATTCCAAAGTGAAGTGTTGCAATTGTCAGAGGATAGGACACTATGCAGTTGTGTGTCTAGAGAAGAAGAAGAAGGGGAAGAACCAGAACATGGCAGCATCAACAGAGATATAGGACTTTTCGGATAGCTTTGACCGGGAGTTTGGGTTCATTGCTTGTGAGTCGACTAGTGCAAGATCACCTGCCACGAAGGTTGAGAGGGAGTGTGCATTTCCCTCCACTAGCGGAGCATCTTCAAGTATCTGGTATGTTGACAACTTGACAGTGGGGCTTCACGTAATATGACAGGAGTTCGTGAGTACTTCTCAGAGCTTTCAGAAAGTGGCACTGATATAGAGGTAGTACTCGGAGATGACAGCATTGTTAGAGCAGTCGGTGTAAGGACATTGACATTTGATAGGGAACCCAAACCTCCCTTGAAGGTGTCAAATGTTCTATATGTGCCAGAGATGAGGAAGAACCTCATATCCGTCTCAACATTGGAGGACAAAGGATATGAGATATTGTTCAGGAGAGGACAGGTGCTTATATATCCCAGGGGCGCTCCAGCTAATTCAACTAGTGTGATTGGTGTACGCCATGCAAAGGTGTACAAGTTTGCATTTCAGCCCCTTTTGGCATTGAGCAGTAGTACCAGCAACAAAGCTAGCAATTCAGAGCTGTGTGAGATTTGGCACCGCAGGATGGGGCACATGTATCATGGGGCCTTGAGGACATTGCGGGAGATCACTACAGGTGTGCCAGATTTCAGTACTGATCACATTGATACATGCAGAGGATGTGCTATGGGCAAGTTTTCCAAATCCCATTTTCCCAGCAGTGACAGCAGATCGACTGGGATACTTGATTTGATTCATTCCGATGTGAGCGGTCGGATGTCTCATGTTTCCTTGAGTGGATATGATTATTATGTTTTATTCATTGATGATCACTCCAGGAGGACCTGGATTTATTTCTTGAAGACCAAGAGTGAGGTATTCAAGCGGTTTCCGGAGTTCAGAGCTCTTGTGGAGACTCAGACAGGTCGGAATATCAAGTCCCTAAGGTCGGACAATGGAGGGGAGTACACCCTTAGTGAGTTTGTTGAGTATTGTGTGAAGGTAGGCATTAGGAGAGAGTTCACAGTTCCTTACAAACCCCAGCAGAACAGGGTTGCGGAGAGGAAGAACAGATCCATCGAAGGGGCTGCCAAAGCCATGCTACATGATCAGGGGTTACCATTGTTTTTGTGGGCAGAGGCCTACAACACTACTGTATATTTGCAGAACAGGAGTCTGCATCGTGCCTTGGGGCATGTGACTCTGGAGGAGGCTTTTTCTGGGAAGAAGCCTGATATTGGTAATCTTCGTATCTTTGGGTGTATTGCATACTCCTACGTACTCAAGGAGAAGAGGACCAAGCTAGAGCCCACCGTAGAGAAGGGTATCTTTGTGGGCTAAGTGAGACCTCGAAAGCCTTTCGGATTTATATTCTTGCGTAGAGGAGAGTGGTTGTCAGGCGGAATGTGAAGTTCGAGGAGGACAGGGCTTTCAGGAGGTCACTATAGTTAGAGTATCTGGATCGGCCAGACCCTCAGGAGCAGCTGAGTCAGGCACAGGGATCCAGTGGGCAGGGATCAGGAGGATCAGGAGGTACATCGATTATGGTGTCAGGTCCATCAATGAGCAGTGGCTCGCAAGGTCAGAGGGGTGGTGATTCGGGCAGCATGCAGAGCAGTCCGCAGAGCAGTTCACTAGGGAGTCCACTGATGGACAGTTCACACGGTACTTCAGCATCTACAGGTTCAGGTTCGGGCAGGAGGACAGCAGATAGACATTCAGGAGTTCAAGCTCTTGATGAGGAGGAGGAGTTTCATTCTCCAGTGGGAGAAGTGTGCTCAGGGAAGAGAAAGCCCAAGTGGCTTCAGGATACCTTGAGAGAGGCCACATCTGTTGCTGGGCCAAAGAGGTTGGTCAAAGAGAGCAGACCACCTGAGAGGTTTTGTAGCTATATGGCAATGGTTGCCAACATCGTTGACTCTGAGCCTTCTAGCTATGAAGGGGCAGCTAGCCAGCAGGTCTAGAGAGAGGCCATGCAGGAGGAGTATTCTTTTATCATGAAGAATGATGTTTGGGAGGTGGTGCCGAGGCCTGAGGGCAAATCTGTGGTTACTTCCAGATGGCTTTACAAGGTAAAGAATGTTGCAGATGGCAGCATTGAGAAATTCAAGGCAAGGTTTGTGGCTAGAGGGTTCTCCAAGGTAGAGGGAGTAGATTATGAGGAGACCTTCCCTCCCGTGGCTCGATATACTTTGATTCGCTCCATCATATCGATAGTAGCAGAGATGGGTTGGAAGATCCACCAAATGGATGTGAAGACCGCATTTCTCAATGGCTTCACACAGGAGGAGGTGTACATTGAGCAGCCACAGGGCTTTGAGGTGCATGGGAAGGAGTCCCATGTGTGCAGACTAAAGAAGGCCCTTTATGGCCTGAAGCAAGCTCCGAGAGCTTGGTACTCCAGGATAGATACATACTTGCAGAAGATGGGTTTCACAAAGAGTGAGGCAGATCCGAACCTTTACTATATTGTGATAGGTGAGGAGCCTCTCATTCTGGTGTTGTATGTGGATGACTTGGTCATTACAAGTGCAGAGAGACTCATAGAGCACTGCAAGAGAGATCTTGCGGCGGAGTTTGAGATGAAGGACATCGGCTTGATGCATTACTTTTTGGGTTTGGAGGTGTGGCATGAGGAGGGGCATTTCTTCCTGGGACAGGGGAAGTATATTGTGGACATCCTTGGCAGATTCCACATGGAGGATTGTAGACCCATGTCGACACCGATGATCACCAACTGGAAGAAGCTTCATGCTTCGGATTCCGAGTTGGTGGATCCCACATTGTACAGACAGCTGATTGGTTCCTTGATGTATTTGATCAACACTAGACCAGATATTTGTTTTGCAGTCAACACGATGAGTCAGTTTATGTGTGAGCCTAGGAAGGTTCACTGGGTGGCTGCAAAACACATTTTGTGGTACTTGCAGGGGACAGTGGATTATGGTCTGGACTACAGGCAGGGGGATGGAGTGAGATTGGCAGGTTACACTGATTCCGATTGGGCAGGTTGTGCTTCTGATAGGAAGAGCACTTCAGGGTGCTGTTTTGGGTTGGGTTCGGCAGTAGTGTCATGGTTCAGCCGAAAGCAGCAGTCAGTAGCATTGAGTTCAGCGGAAGCAGAGTATATGGCAGCCAGTATAGCTAGTTGTGAGGCCATCTGGCTTCGCAAGATGTTGTTTGGCTTATTTGGTCAGCCGTTGAGACCTTCAGTGATTTACTGTGATAATCAGAGTTGCATTAAACTCACGGAGAATCCAGTATTTCATGACAGGTCAAAGCATATCGGGATCAAATATCACTTCATCAAAGACTATGTTCAGAAAGGAGCTGTGAAGCTTGAGTATATTCCCACTGATGAGCAGGTTGCAGATATTCTTACCAAAGCCTTACCACGGGGCAAGCATGTCTACTTCAGAGACAAGATGGGTGTGTTGAGGAACACCTTCCTCGGTAAGAGGGAGTGTTGAAATTTGGTTACCGGAGGACAGGTGATTCCCTAAGGCTTTGATCTTTGGCCTAGGGAAAAGTGTCCAAAAGAATTTAATTTTTCTCCTAAAGTGACTTTATAATTTTATAAAGTCAAATCTAATTTAAAAGTGACTTCAAGTGATAAAGTTACTAAAGTCTAATTTTAAAGTGACTTTAATAAAGTCAATGTAAAATTAGAAAGGAAAAGTGACTTTGGAAATAAATGACTAAGTAGGTCTTTATTAAAGTGGGGTGAATTAAAAAATAGAAAGTGAGATTTAAATGAGCATTTAATCTCAGTCCTAGATCTAAAGTTATCTCAGCCATTGGATTTAGGGATTCCCCAAAAGTCACTTAGGGTTAGGTTAAAGGAGGAAAAGGAGAGAAAATATCATTCACTCTTTCATGAACAGATTGAGAGAAGAGGAGAGAAAGCTAAGGAGATTTTTCTAAGCAGTGAGAAGAAAGAGGGCAGCAGTGAAGAGATTCAGCAAATCCATACAACAACATTTATTGGCACAAATCCCAAGGTAGAAAATCCATACAACAGGAGAGAGAGGCACTGTTTCCAAGAAAGGAGGCACAAAAATCGAGGAAGAGGACAATAGCATTAAGCACACAGTCCAAGGCAGAAAATTGGGCACGGATTTTGAGAAGACCTGTTGATATTTTCGACACAAAAACGAAGAAAATGACAGCAGCTACAGCATGGTTTTCCAGGCAGTTTTTGGGCTCGTATTTCGAGGAGGGCTGTTGTACAAATCTGTATTGTACGTACAGTTCCGTACAACTTGTTCTGGCATGCTTCCCGAGGTGGTCGCACAGCATTTATTGTTGTCATTAATGATGTAATATTTTTTGTTTTGCAAGTTTTCTAATTTGGCACAATTTCCGAGGCGGTGTGCAAGCACGGAAATCGAGATAAGTCTGTAAATTTGGTTGCTAGAATTTTTACTGTGTTTTTCTGTTTCACTATAAAAGCAATATTCAGAAAATAAAGAGAAGCTTTCGAATTGGTTTTCCCCAAGAGTTGTAGGGGGTTTTTCCAGGGTCGTATTGACCAAAAATCAACGTGTCAAATTTCTGTGTGGGGCTGATTTATTTTTCTGAGTTTTTATTTATGCATTTCAGCGCTGTGAAATTTCCAGAATTCGTGTTTACAGAAAATATTTATTTTTCCAGCTTGTTGAATGTATGGCTATGGGAATGGGCATTTAACTTTATGGGAGAAATAAGGAGAAACTGAAAACCGAGGTTGGGAACAGAAATTTCTACATGTGGTAGAGTTGGTCATTATGCTGCTAAATGTCCTTATAAAGAAAATCATGATAAAGGAAAACAATTTGAAAAAGGAAAGAGTTATTATACAAATGAAGATAATGATGGATTGCCAAATGAAGAAGAGGGAGACTCTGATCAAGATTTGCAAGTGCTCATGGCATGTACCATGGATGATGACAATTCCCTAAAAGAAAGGAATATGGTTATTGAAGAATTGCATAGATCAAGAAAGAAAAGATACTTTCATGGATGTTGTTTCTATTGTAATTCATTTGGGCATAAGGCCACTGATTGCAGGTTAAGTATAATGAACAGATCTGAGAAATTGGAGAAGTTCCAACACACAATAAGAAATTTCAAGCAAAGCTGAAAAAAGAAGAAGCACTGGTCAAAAACGTAGGGAATATCGACCCTACTAAAGTCATCTCTTTCTAAAGTTTACTTCTCATAATGACTGCAGGAGTGATGTGAGATACATTATAGGAATCAGTAATGTATCATCACAGGGGGAGCAATATATGGTGATTCCCATGGTTGGTTTGGTAATTTTGGTTGTGTTTATTTCTAACAATGCATCTGATATGACAAACAGAAGACAGGTACAGACTGTATAAATCCAAGGGGAGAGAGAGCTATGAAATTTTTAGTATTTCAGTTTTTGTACGCGAGTTTCATGAACTAAAGCCGCGTATACACGCGAGTTCTGTTGGAGACAGTTGCGTATGTTTTTCTCTGATAAGAAAAACAGTGAGACGGACTCAAGAATAGTTTTTGATATGCTGCTGTCAATTATAAATTTACTTGATCTGATGTTGATGGTTATTATCTGTTGATATGATATTAAGCTATTGATGAAGATGCTTTGATGAATGAGTTGTTGTGGTGATCAGGAGCACGGATTCAGGTGGAGCATTAACCTTGCTGAGAATAATGCATTGTTGGCATTATGTTGGTTGCTGAATTATGATCTCTCTCTTGAGGTCCTTTGGTCTTGGTTATAAAATTCATATCTGAAATTTGATGTAAGGGTCATGTTGAGACCTATGATGTAAAAATTGTCATATTCAGTCATGTATGGACTTGCTCAAATATGTAAACCAACTTGTTTGGATAGATGAGTCAAATTTGTAAACCCACTTGGTTGGGTAGTTGAGCCAAATATGTAATTCCACTTAGTTGGATTATTGATGTAAGTATGAGTCCTTGGTGATAGGAAAGGTCATACTTAGTTGAGTCATAAAATCATGTATTCTATTGAAAATATGTCTGAAGGTTTAGCATGTGCTCAGAGGGAGCATGATCAGTATAGTGCAGATCAGATCTACAGATCTCTTCTTTCTACAAGGCAAGAGAAACCTTGGTTCGGCATTGTTCTGCCCTTTGCCCTTGATGTCAAAGGGGGAGAGTAACTTGGTGTTTGAATAATGTTTATGATTGATGTATCTATAAGTTGTGGTGACCAAACACCAACATGGTTGCCATCAAGTCCAAAGGGGGGGATTGTTGGCATTATGATGTAATATGTTGTCCTTGATGGCAACCTACTTGATGAGTTGTCCTTGATGGCAACCTAATTGATGAGTTGCCTTTTGATAGCAACCTATTTGTTAAAGATATAAAAATGATGTATCTACAGGTCAGTTCAGATGTGACAGAAAAAGGAATTCCAGTCAGTGACAAAGAAATCATAAAGGTAATATTTCACAATGTATACGCAAGTTTGATGAAGGCAACCCGAGTATGCCCGCAGGTTTGATGAACGCAACCCGCGTATACATCCAAAATTAGTGTATACGCAATTTTTTTGAAGAGAAGTCGCGTATACACGCGGGTACGAAGAAGCCAATTCGTGTATGTACTTACGCGCTCACTTTATGATACCAGGGGTCCTTACTGTGGTTTTAGCCCACAGTATTGAGCGTTGCATCGTCTATTTGATTCCGTCAAATAATACCATCGACACTTGTGTAGTTTTGGCTCATGGTATTGTGAAAGGCTCAAACTATATAAGGAGAAGAAGATCATAATGCAGGGTGTGCATGTGTATGGGTATTGAATGCATACTTCACTCTGAAGTATATCTGCATGGAATGGGTTACAGTTTATTGATAGATCTGAAATAATGATGCACCTATGAATACAATGATGGATCAAGATCTCTAGACTTGAAATGACTATGTATATTATTGATTTGTTTGTG
This sequence comes from Pinus albicaulis, assembly GCA_034641835.2. Classification (NCBI taxonomy): domain Eukaryota; kingdom Viridiplantae; phylum Streptophyta; class Pinopsida; order Pinales; family Pinaceae; genus Pinus; species Pinus albicaulis. The sequence continues at coordinate 1,452,686,960 of CM076572.1, read as the reverse complement.
AGATGTTTCGATCTGCGATCTAGTGAATGTTTGCTGAAGTGAACGGTAAGATCTGAGCTGATTATTTGTTCTAAAGCATTACACAGTCCTGAAATATTTACAGATCTATACGCAGGTTCATCTTGGTAAAAGCGCGTATATACGCAAGTTCATTTCAGCAAAAGCGCGTATGGAATCTAGGGTTTTGCTGAAGAATGTTGAAGGAAATTTCTGATCAGTTTTACTGTATTACTGTTGTCTGTTAATGATGTCTTCATACAGATCTGGGTTATTTGAGTATTGTTTATGCTACTAGTTGATTGTGATTAAAGATTAGTGAATGGTTGGTTGATTGATGATTCAGTGAATGATTTGATACAATTATGCGTTTCAGTTTGATGTATGTTCTTTGGGCTTAAATGAGTGGAGTGGATCCAGTGTCAAAATTGATGAAACGTGGTTCGCGGTGGTATTGAGGGTTAGAGCCTTCAGTGAGGTAATCGTAGTTCCCTTCCAGTAGCTGCTAGTAAACGAAATCAAGGGGTAGTAGCTCCCTTCCAGGAGTGGCTCGTAAACGAGAAGCAGAGGGTTGTAGCTCCCTTCCAATGGTAGCTGGTAAACGAGATCAAGGGGTTGGAGCTCCCTTCCAGTAGTAGCTAGAGAACGAGAGAACGTTGCAGCCTTCTGCAAGTGTGTACCTGTGTGCTGGTATGAGTCTGCGCCAATACAAGATTGTAAGCAATTTTCTTTATAATAAATATTGAAGACAGAGACGACAGCAGCGATGGTTTTCTCCCGACTTGGGTTTCCACCTTAAATCCTGGTGTTCATGTGTGTTGCTTATGTGTGATGACTTATTCTGTTATTACTGCACATGCTTACTACCTATTGAATGTCTGATGAATGAATGATGCACTGATCTAAGTAAAGATTTATCTGCATAATAATATCTCTGGGCATACACAAGATTCATTAAAGATAACCGCGTGTATAAGCTAGTTGGATTAATCAAAGTCGCATATAGAAATCAGTAAAGCAAAAGTAAAGTTTATTGTGAGTTATAAATACTGATTCACCCCCCCACCTCTTAATATTTTTCCCAACACAAATGTTGCACACTTTTTATCAAAGTTCCAAGGACGTAGACATGCCCAAATTTTTTCAGAGGACCGTATCATCAATCAACAGTTTATTGTGTCTTTGTACACCAATTCTGCAATTTTGTAGTGTAAATGATGCTAGTAAGACCATGTATGTATGTAACAACCTAGGTAATCCTATTATTTTGGCGAAAATTTCATCTTGGGAGGTTTTTCATCTCACTAATTCATTTGTGTTTCTAAACACGAATGGTCGACAAAGTTTTTCCCTCCAACCTCACCCCAAAGTTGGGGTGGAATTCTTCATCAAAGTCTTAGGTGAGTCTTAGTGTTTTAGTCGAGTCTTATGTAAAAGTGATTTGGGAATAATTTAAGCTAGTTGGCTAAATTATTTTATACAGATCACTTGGTCTACTAGATAATATTGTGGCACAAAATTAGGTGTGTACTTTGAGGGTCTATACCAAACAGGTGTTCTCCCTTTGAGGGTTAAAATGTAAAAATCTTATGTGAATAAAAAAAATCAGTGCATAGTCCCTCATACTTAGACACCATGGCTAAAATATTAGAGGGTAGAAAACTATTTGATCCCCACAAGTGTCAATTAATTAATTTTTCTAGCAAAAAATTAAATCAATCCTAAGCCAGAAAATTAATTAATTAGACTTTTAGTTAGAGTTTTCGAGAAATTAAATTCTCCAAGTGGAAAAATTCATGGGTATTGAAGAAATTAATTTTTGGAAGTCCCCCACTAAGAGAATATTGGAAATTTCAAGAAAAATTGACCCTTGAACCTTGGTGGTTAAGTCAAAGCCAATTTTTTGAGGAAATTAGGTCAAAATAATTATTTTTGAGTTAATAAATAATGGGTTTAATGAGAAATTCAAAAATTCCTCAAAATTAATATTTTCAACGGCAGAGATTAAAAGATCATCAGCGATTAATCTAAGGCCGGGATTATTTTGACGAGGATCAAGCCAACTAGCCATTATTTTTCCACTTGGAGGGTTTATCTATAAATTAGAGTCATTTGTGTCAAAAGCCATATGATGTTTGGCTAAGAAAATTCTGCAGAAAAGTTGATGTAACATTACTGTCCCGCTGTGCACGTTTTTTGAATCATAATAAAGACTTTGGGTGCAATTCATGGTGTTTATTATCTATTGATTTGTGGTATGTACTTAGTACAGGCATTCTTATATTGTGCTTAAAATTTTAAAAAAGATTGTTTATTCATTAGATGGTGATAAGAACATTCTATTGGTAGTTTTTGGGTCTATCTTAGGTGATCTGATTCGCCATAAATCTAACAAGCTTTCTTGAAGAAAATATATAGTGTTTGCAGGTTCCCCAGTCCTTGGGCTCCAAGTTCAGAAGTTGTTAAAGTAGGTTGACCTTGTTTGGACTTTGAATATTTTTATGGTTTATCCAACTTCGCTAAGGTTGTAGCTTGCATCTATTCTTCGAAGTACACTTAGCCATTTATCAAAAAATCTCTAAAAATTTATTTCTCAAAAATCCTTTCAAAGGCATTGTATAATTGTACATTTGTAAATAAATTTGTATAATATATTTCGTAAACTATCTTTCTAACTGGGGTTTTGGGGTTTTGATATTTTTGTATGTATTGGGGTTTTGATATTTTTGTGTGTATCGGGGTTTTGGGTATTTGTGAACTCATTTGTGCAGGTGTGATCAAGTAAGAAGACTTGGATTAGAGCTAGATCTAGGCCCTTTAGGGTAAGATCTAGCTTCAAATTTTTCTGCAAGGCCATCCACAAAAGAATTTGTTGTAAATATGAAGATCCAAGGCAAATAAATTTTTTCAAAGCTAAAGCTAGGGTTTTAAGTTATGGGGCTTTCATGCCCAGATTTGCCTTCTCCAAGGCCAGTGTCATCCCCTCCTTTCCCTGCGCCAGCCCTTCTAAGTCCTACACCAGCTTCTTGAGCACTTGTAGGGTTGGTCGCAAACCTTAAGGCCCTCGGCCTTCCTCCCCTCCCCCTGTATCTGAGTTTCTAGGGCATTTTAGGCCCGACCGTGAGGCCTAGAGGCATCAGCCTCCCCTCCTCAATCCTCCTTCCCTTGGCTCCCTTCGTCCTCCCTTCTCCTCCCTCCTTTCTCGCTCTTCTTCCAAGTCGTAGCCCTCCAAGGGCTTGTGACTCCCCTTTTCGGCCTCTCCTATTTACCTAGGTCGTTGAACTTGTGGGGCTGACGAAAGCCCTTTAGGGCTCTGTTGACGGGAAAAAATGTCCGGCCAACAACAGGGGATCTCCCCGGTAAAGAGTCCCAACTAGACTCTAAATAGTTTGGAATAGGGATCTCGTCCGGCTACCGCTTGATACTCCTTTTCTTTGATCTCAATCGAACTTTGCAAACCTAAGGACACACGCCTATTCAGATGACACAAAACACATGACTGATGAATTATAATGGTCAAACAACACTATGCGTAGCAAGACGAGTTGTAAAGCATGGAGCCGAAGGAGATGCTGTTAGCAGCATCTCATTAGGGTCATGCTTGTAAAAGTTGTTCTGACCACAAAAGAAATAATTCCTTATGGCAGAATACCCTTCACTTCCTTGAATGATCACAGAGATAATGTAAATGTTAACAAACAAAGTTATTAGCATTCATTAAAGCCGAAACATGGATTTAACACCATTAACACACTTCTAGAGAACTATAATGCATAATGATGTAAACAGAAAGCCAGTTTCATTAACTGAAAGATGTTAGAAATTGAAAACGTAATACTCATATTATTCATGCATTAATCAACATCAGATCCAACAATGGAGTTTACAAGTGCTTGTATTCATATGCAACATTGTGTGGTCCTTCTATACAATACTCAATATCCTTTTCAGTCCCAAAAGAAAAGTCCTTTTACAAGTTCCTGAAGGAAGTATTTATAGAGCAAAGCTTGCCCTTTGGGCTCCCTGACTTTTCACTTTCCCAACTGTTGGGTTGCCTCGCGACCCAGTCTGTTCTGCGACCTGCGACCCGAGGAAATTTGTGACCTGCAACCTTAAGCAAATCTGTGACTTGCGACCTCAAGCAAATCTACGACTTGCGGCCTTCCCATTGGTGATCTTTGGATTTCATGGCAATATTCCTTATCCCGCATCCTTTGCTTTGAAAAGGGGGCCTCTTGCTTGCTGGGAAAAACTCCGGCTAATCGTGCAAACCAACAGCTTCCACCTGCAGTCACATAGCTTAGGTTACATGTCTTCATTGATCGAATAATAATGTTAGGGGCGTATTTAATTAAATGCACGAGTGAAAATGATAACTTTAGACCCTTGTGTGATCAAAAATTGTGTCATTTAAGTCATCAAAGAGAACGGCTTGTTTAGGCTTTCCCAATGCCTCTTTAATCACTGTACTTTATCCCCAACATTTTCCATCAGAATCCATCAAGCTGAAGCTATGCTTGGCATGAGGGAGCGCTTCGCTCTTCCCATGCTCAGCTGCGTCTAGTTCGCTTAGCTGTTAGAGCACACCAGTAGATAAGGAGTTGCAAACCATGTAAATTTAGCAATGGTCTTGAACGGTACTCTTTTGAACAAAGGCGCATGCTCATCTTCAAACACCTTATATCTCTTTGATGGTGCAGCGAAAACAAAAGGAATTCTCTCCCAAGACTGATTACTTGGCAAATTCTATGTCTCCATGTAGGCAAAGTAGCACCATTTCAAACTATGGTCTTAAAAACCATTGTAATGCCACCATAAACAAACTTTGCCACGTATATTTAAACCCACCATTATAAAATGATGCCCACCGTATTAACATATGCCATTTGAATAACCATAGGCTCCACGTGAATTATTAATAAAAGTTTCATGTACATGTGCAGCACCACTTCAAACTGTTTTGGAAGATGATGGATATCATTCATCTTCACGTGTAAACTAGCATGTTTCCGCGACCTGGCGACCTGGTTGCATAGTCGCATGGTCGGGTGGTCGCACCTCGGATGACTTTGTGTGTTCTACGACCTGGCGACTTGGTCGCACAGTCACATGGTCGGGCTCCCTTGGATTTTGTTCACTCGATCCTTCTATTCCAAGCGCTGCAAAATTTCCGCATGTGCTAATCTGGCTTCAAAATATGTTCACCAATTACAAGTTTTGAGAATGACATGTGCATGCACAAGGCTCGTCCAAACGGCAAGTGATAACATAGCACCGGTCTCTTTCACGAATCTCAGCTGCAATGAATGGAGGCGGTTTGATGACCTCGTGAAATTTCTCTACTCTGTTGATTCTGTATAATAAAGAAAATCCGAAAGGCTTGATTTTGACCAGTAAACACACGATGCTTTCCACAAGGGTCGACCCTTCGAGCTTTCTTCTCTAAGAGCCTCGTTTTAAACCTTTAGGATCTTACCTACATGGGTTTCAGTTTGCAAAGACAACGTAATATAACCGGCCTTCTATCTGGATGGAACAGTTAACTTCTTAATACTAGCTTGAGTTTGTCGCGTGGGGTTGCCTGGCTCTTGCTTTTTCCCCTGAGTGCTTTTCATCCGACTCAGCGACTCGAGAAGGAATGCGACTTCTCAGTGGTCGCATAGTCGCAATTCTGGGTAGGTCGCATTATTCATTTGCTTGGGTTATTCTGCGACTCAGCGACCTGGGCAGAAATGCGACCTCCCAATGGTCGCATAGTCGCAATTTTGCCTGATTCGCAATGGACGCATCCGAGGTTGGTTTGCGATCTTGCGACCCGCAGCACTCAAAGACTTGACCGTCTTCATCATGCACTCGTCCTCCGACCTTGGTGCTGTGTCTACATCGTGTGTTACAGCATTCATGCTTTTTTCGTCGTGATGGGGAGTGCATCTCTGGTAACGCACACATATATCACGTGCACGCATCCTTTTGCCATCAACGTTGAGATGAACGCATCGTGCCGTGCAAAGGAGCCTCCCCATCGTTTTCGTTTCTGCCACCTGCCTAATCCATTGAAAGATACCCTAGCAAGTCAGGCAAATGGCAACAACCTGCAACGCATTTTTCAGAGCCACTCTGACAGGACTGGTATTTGTTCACTGCAATACAATTATAAGATGCTAGTACAACCACTTTCATACAATCCAAATGGTCAAGGAATTTGCTACTTGTAACGTAAAAATGAATCTTTATTGCAAGATCATCTTCATGGTTGCAGCAGCTTTTATGATTGCCCATCAGAACCTTCAGGTAAATATCACAGAGGCAACACGCTATTGTCGACAAGTGTCTATGGTGTGATATCCTCTGGTCTGTCGGGTGTTACACGAATTGCAATTCAGGCGTTTTTGTGCGACCATGTGAAATGATACTACTGAAGTTACATTACAATCATTGCATAAAATCCGGATCTTCTTGTTCAGGTAGGACTCCGACATTGGTGTCAAAGCAACCTCTTCGTCAAGTTTCTCCCAAACCTTTGACATATCACAAACTGACTTAGAACACGCTAGACAAAAGAGCTGTAGGTGTCGTTGCATCTCTTTGAAACAGTCCATATGAATAGCACGCCCACAAGTTAGTACATTAATATCCCTCGTGGACTTGAACAAAACTCAAAACAAACGAGACAATTGTAGTGTATTACTCCTTCTACACAAGGATGACAATCCTTCACCATAATTGAATCGCGACAACCACATTTGAATCAGTGGAAGAAATTATCCCTGCCCCCAGTTCTACATATATTGCATCCATCACGATGGTATTGCTGTTTTGAAATATCATCATCAAAACTTGCAAGTTTCACAAAAGTACTTCCCCATGCACATTCCGCAGTTAATACACACTTGATGAACATCTTGTTCAGTGTCACAAAGTGAACAAACAACCCCTTGGATTTTGTGTCGAGAGAACATCATGTCTCTGCTGGAGCTTATAACATTAACAAAATTATTTGCTTCATTGTGACAGTTTCTACAAAAAACAAAAAACAAAAAAACCTCATTGCAACATGGCGCTCTAATACGGCATCTATGTTTATCATGTGAGAAACTTTTGCCTTTTGATATTAACGACATTATCGTAAAATGTTTTTTGATGCCCAGTGCCTTCCTGTTTCATTGGGTGATGGATGTGTTCTTTTGTTAACCTGTGTGACTAATCTTCATCCGATATGGTTTGAAACCATAACTCTGCACCATTTAAAACATAGGTTACAGCTTGTCGTAATTTTACAACTCTGCTTTTCTTTTGACTGTAATTGCACCATAGTTATTATAACATTTCCACTATAGGCTTGTTACCATGTTCCGCTCCATGTTTAGACATAAATTTTGATCGCTATATATATCCGCCCCAAATGTTTTACCATGGGTCGAAACTCCGCCATAGAAAAATTCGAGCCCATTTGTAATGTTTTTCATATGGTTCAGCTCCACCATCTTACATGGTTTTGAAACCATATTGTGTTTGCACCCCGGTTTAATGTTTAAAACCATAACCTTGTTCCAGAGATTTGCGCCCACCATGTAGCTTAGGGTTTAGTAAATATTGTTTCCCAAAGGTGCGTTTGATATTTGAAACTGTGCCATTGTCTTGCCAACACCAACATGTGTGCTTTCGCACTGTTGCTCAACACGAAAACGCCTTTGAACGAGATTGTCTTTCTTTAGGGAAATCTTCTAAGTCCACTTTGTTCACCCAGGCTATATTTCAGGTTAGACTTGTCGAATTGGTGAAATGTGTTCCTTTCTGTGTATGCATCGATATTTAGCTGGTATTGTGGAGGATCTTCAAAACTTCCTTTAAGTTGAGATATCTGCCATCGCGGAATGTAAATACCTCGTCCGGTCCCTATTTAAGCTTAGATTTGATAAATCACAACAAATGCTTCTGGTTCATGCGAGATGGCATCCGGTACGGACATTTCCAAATGGAGTGATTCTAAGAATCCGATGTAAATTAGTGAAGAACATTTTTTTTGCATCAGTGACATAAAAGTTCTTTCTCTAATAAACATGTACCACACCATCCTCCTCCTCCCCTATTTCGCAACCGTGGCCTAGTTGTTGAGCTTAATTTTATTTCCCTCGATGTCGTGACAACATTGATGAGTTTGTCACCCGTGGGATTGACTTGTATGAAACATTATAACATCAATTAGTTCACAGTTACTTTTTGAGAATGGTGCCCCTAGATAAATTATATGAGACCAACGAGCTAAAGAGAAGTACTCAAACAACATGCTTAATGACCCATGGCGAGAGGGCTGCTAATGTACATCCTCAATGCACAGAAAAGTTCCTATTCGAGCGTGTGCTGAATGATCCCTCCCACACATGGCGTGATTGCAACAATAGCGTCTGAGCATGATGGTGAGAAAGCTCATGAGGGATTGGGGATAGGTCACGGGGATGTCACCGACTACAGGTCGGGTGAAAGACCTTAATGGCTAAGCGAGCAGAGGGGAACCCGAAATTTTGAATATACCCCAAAATTTTGGGTGGTGTTGTAGCAGCAACAACAGGCTCTTACTCTAAGTCGTTAGCCCTCCCAAGGGCTCCTCCCTTTAGCGCAGGCCTATCTAGGCCTTTTTTACTTCAATGCTAGCCCTCTAGGGCTTAGCGTTGGCCCTTCTTGACCCTAATTTGCCCTCTTTTCCATCTTTGTGGGTAAGTTCGATTTTGGAACTAAATACTTGGTGTGTTTTGAGGAATTGGCTCAAGAATTTGTGTTTTCAGGTGGCACCTTCATTGGAAAATTTTGAGCAAGTTGGGCAAGTGATCTACAAGGCCTTGGGCATAGGGTTTGCTCTCTAAACCCTTATTTTCCCATTGTTTTGTCACAATTATGATAAATTCTTCATAACAGTGATTTCGAGTGCCCTAAAATCTCATCTAAGTGGTCTAAACACATTGATAATTTCTTAGTAAAATTTTGCTATTGTTTTGGCTACTTGGGCATTGAATATCTAGCTTAGATCTACTTGTTTGTTGGCTGGAAATTTTCTGCATAATTACTAAATCAGATCTGATATTTCTTAATATCACATCTTAAAGCACTTAAAAAATACCATTTCTCAATTTGGCAAACTTACTCTAGCATTTGGCAAATTTTTAGCACAAGTAATTGCACCAATAGCTCACTGTTGTTCACATTTCTTACTATTGTAATAATAGTTTCCGAATCTGATATACAGTGAGTGATTCATCATAAGAATGATAACTAACTTGTGTTTCCACTTGGCAAGTATATTAATATCTCATTGATCATGTTTGGTTACTTCACTGTTGTCCTAAAGGTTAATAAGTGCCAATAATTCTAAAATGCTCTTGCAATTATTAGTTATTTGGAATCTCACATTTGTTTGTCTTGTGTTAGCTATAAGAATTGTCAAACTTTGCACTTAATAATTGTTGAACAAATTGTGTTGTCTATCTTAAGTAGTGGCATATTGAGGATAAATTGAGCATCTCTTAAGATCTAATTGGCATTTTGGTTGAAGTATTGTTGAGAAGTTACTTGATGATTGTTCTAAGTTAAGCTCATAACCTTGTGCTCTTTCACAATCTTAAGAAGCTTTGGTAATTTTATTCTTTATCTTAAGAAATTGGTGTCTTAAGTTTCATTCGTTATCATTCTAAGTGTGCATCTCTCAACATTGGTTATTGGCATCTCTTGTTGATATAAGATCATTGGCATTCACTTTGTCTTAATCCCTTAAGAACCTTGAATTGTGATTGTGGGCTAAACATTGCAGTATTGTTATCATTAAGGAGGTTTAACTTTGGATTGTTTAACATTGGCACTAAGTTAATTGGCACTTTTTTGGTTGTAAGATTGCATACAATTCATTGATAAGTACGCTTGTCATTAAAGATTCATCATAACTCAAAGTACTTAAACATTAAGATAATCTCAAACTAAGAATCTCACTCATAACCATTGCATCAACATTTTAGGCTTAGCTTGCACTAATAATTTACCTCCAAGCATAAGCTTGCTTGATAGACTCTTAGGACAACCCTTTCTCATCTAGCTTGAGGGATTCAACCTCTTTTTAGTGGTTAACACAATGACCTTGCAGTCATCAGAGCCACAGTCTCTACAGCGCCGGAACACAGGGGGAGGTATCGTTAATCAAGCCTCTGCTTGCTTCCCGTTGGCTTTGATCCCACAACCTACTCTGAAGAATGGTATCAAAACAATTAAGGGGAAGGTTCCATTTAAAATAAGCATATAACTTAAAAGTAACCAAGATCCTTGCATTAGACCTAGATCTTAGGATTTGCATCTCATATAAGTTAGAATTAATGATATTTTAATGTCCACGAGACTAAAAATAGTCTATGGGACTACAAGCCTCCTTGTTTTTTGCATTCTGTAATTCGATCCTTTTTTTACTCAAATTGATGATGAGCTGACCCAACCTTCTAACAATTCCCTCTCTGAAAAGACAATGCCCCGAAATTGATGCTAACATACTGTTATAACTGTCCCTGATGTCTCTGAAAACATCACATTCCAAAATGAAATGCTTTTATGATCCTGTTGCCCCAGAAGTGCAAAAAGTACACGCCCTTTCTTCCCAAGCTTCTTTAGGTCTCTTCCACCATCTCGTTTCACACCAAATTTGATGTGAGTTGGTTCTTAATTGAGCAATAAGAAGCTTTGCTCTCTACGGAATGTTAGCGCCAATGTCCTTTTTTTGTTGGAGATCACAAGTGGGGTTGAATTCCTGAACATAGTACTTCTTCTTTCTACCCAACTCTTTTCCCCATATACCCTTACGAAACTTCTCGAGCAAAAAAATCTTTAACTCCTTGCTATTTGTGGGACATGCTTTAAGGTAAATATTCCATTTTTGCATCCATCTGTTGTTTTGTCTCATCCATGATTTCTTTATTTCACTCATGCCTTCATTGAAGATAACTTTCAGCCATCTACCTCCTCCAATTTGCTCAATTCTTTTTAGATACCTTATAAGACGCACCATAGCAATTACTTCGATGGGAGTTGCTCCTGTTTCACTCAACATTATCTCATAAGGAACCGAACTTTTTTATTTTGAACTTGCTCATGATCAAGCGTTTTTGAATTTTTTCAATTTGTTTCCATTTTGAAATAGGGATGCTGCTAGCTCACAATTCAAATCTAAGAAGTGGTTGTCCATCTAGTTACTTGGTCCTAATTTATTATAAGCAAGAATTTTGACTCCATCAGGCACTAGTCTCATTTCTAAATCTAATTGAATCCTTAAGTCTTGCTAAATTTAACGAAGTAGCTAAGCCACTCAACTGTGTCTCCTAAATAAGTTGGTTTCCAACATGTCTTTCATCATCTTGTTTCCATAGGGTAGTACTACCCCCCATAGCCTGTTGTTGGGAGACAGCTAGGACGGAATGGGCGGGGATAAGAGTGAAAACCCCCGCCCTGATTCATTGTCGCGGTGCCTGTAAAATCTGAGCAACAACAGAACATAAGTTTTAGATTATGAAAATACGGCTTTTCGGTGTCATGAATGTTTTCAAACCAGCCATTTACAGTAAATGTCCCCAGGCAAAGAAGAACCCAAAAAATAAGAGGTCGACAAATAAACAAAAAGGATGGCAGTATTCTGAGCCATAACTTACAGGTGATGAGGAGGAGTAAACTCCAGAAAACCAACTAGCCCAAAAAAAAGAGGAAGCTCATATAAACCAGGAATTACAAGAGAGTGTGGACGATGTTTATCTTAAACAAAATATGACACATTTTGAAACTCACATGGTTATAGAGACACACACAGAGGATGGTTTGGGGAGCACAAAACATGTCCATGTATTTGAAAGCTCAAACTCGGACAAATAACATCATCCAGATTTATCAGAGGATACTTTGGCTATGGTCCCAGTTGATCTGACTTTGGGGTGTGACAGCAGGTCCAGAAAAAGAAATGAAAAAAGGGAAAAATTAGTTCCACTTGAGATTCCATTAAAAAAATTTGTATATTTGTATGTATCTTTTCAGTGCCATTTGGCCATTATCGTGTATGCTTTATGCATTTTTCTTCTTAGCCACATGTGGGATCGGGGAAGATCCCACGGAATGCACTATAGGTGCATATACAGAATGTATTTTACTTTAGTTTATGAATTAAAATGTGGGCTTTTCTTTGTAGGAAAAAAAAGAGGTAAACAAATCTGAGGTGTGACTATAGTCTAGTGCATTAAGAGCATTCAAATTATCTTGGTTCACAGTACAACATTTAAGATTCAGACAATTTAATTGGCTTCATATTATACAGCAGTCACATATACTCTAAGAGAAGCTCGAAAATATATACAATAAATCGAAAACCAGTGTGTTAAAAAATGGTAACTCAAAAATAAAAAAATATATACAATCACTTCCCGAATCCCAACTCATATATCTTATATACAGGGTAGAGCTAGAATTTGAGAAAGTCCCAAGCCAACATATTGCATCTGTGCCAAGTTGCTAACTGAATTGAAAAAATATAATCTCAAATCCCAGTAAATCCGGAATGTGTTTATGTAACTTACCCTGTAAATTCCTACATGGTAGAAAGAAGCAGTATCCTAAAAAGTATGGTCCTAAACCAAACAAGGGTCCTAAGCAATTTCAACCGCAAACTGAAAAAGCAACTCACCAAACTGATAAGGCAACTAAAAACAAGGGGAAGAAAACAGATAGACATTGCAACTTTTGTAATCGTGATGGCCATGTAGAGTCCAAATGTTTTAAAAACATGGAAGCCTTGGAAGCAGCAATGAAGAAGCACCACATCAATTTGGAGACCTCTTCAACTTCATCTTTAGGAATGGCACTTTTTGCTTGTGGTTGTCAAGCATCTGGTTATGCATTAAATGTGTCTTCTTCCTCTCATTCTCATGAGTGGCTCATTGATTCTGGAGCTTCTTACCACATGGCCAAAAATAAAACCATGTTTGCTTCTTTAAATGATTGTGACACCAAACATATTTATGTTGTTGATGATAGATCTCTTAGTGTTGTAGGATCCGGAACCATTCATCTAGATAATGGTCATTTTAATGATGTACTATGTGTTCCTACCTTGTCATGCAACCTTCTATCTGTTTATCAGATAACTCATTCAGGTGAAGGGAAAATAGTAGAATTCTCACCTCGTGAAATTGTAATCAAGGACCTCAAAGATCCTAGACATATTTTAGCTACTGGCATTGCTGATGATTCCACAAGGTTGTATAAGTTTGACAACTTTGGGTCATCATGTCTTCCCTCCGTTTTTGTTGCTCATAATGATGAAGTGAGCAAACTTTTGCATGAGCGATTTGGTCACTTAAACCATCGCTCTCTTCAAACTCTATGTAAAGAAAAAATGGTGACAGGTCTTCCTATGGTATCTTGCCGAGATGGTGTTTGCTCCGGATGTGTACTCGGAAAATATCATCGAGATAGTTTTGACAAACGTGCCTCTTGGCACGCTTTAGCCCCCTTGCAGCTTGTGCACAGTGATTTATGTGGTCCACTTCTCGTTGTTTCTTTCTATGGTTGCAAGTACTTCTTAACTTTCATTGATGATTTTTCCATACGCACTTGGGTATACTTTTTTAAAACTCGAGAGTGAAGTTTTTAACATGTTCTTGGCCTTTAAAGCCTTTGTTGAGAAACAATCTAGACATCAAATTCTTAAGTTAAGATCAGACAATGGAGAAGGATATGTTAACAACAAATCTATCAACTTTTGCATTGAGCATGGCATTCAATTGCAACATATTATTCCATATACTCCACAACAAAATGGTGTAGCTGAAAGGAAGAATCGCACCTTAAAAGAAATGGCTAATTGTATGCTTCAATCTAAAGGACTTAGTCTCAATTTTTGGGCAGAAGCAATTAACTATGCAAATTACATAGTAAATCGCACTCCTACTAAGGTTTTAAAGAATATAACTCCAGAAGAAGCTTGGAGCTCAATCAAACCAGATGTAAGTCACTTTCGTGTTTTTGGAAGTGATGCTTGGGCCCATATTCCATATGCGAAACATAAAGCCTTAGAACCTAAGAGTGAAAAATGTATTTTTGTTGGATATTCTAAAGATGTCAAAGGATATAGACTTCTTCAACCAAAATCCAAAAATATAATCATTAGAAGAGATGTAAAATTTGATGAAAATATATCGGCCTGTGAACCTAGTTCGGCGAGTGTGCCACCTTTGGCCTGCGAGCCTGATTCGGCATATGTGCCACCTCTCTCTATCTCTTCTATTTTTTATAGCATTCCTTCTAGTTCAGATGATGACAGCGAGGATGACAATCCTCCACCTCTTGAAGATATTCATTCCACTCCACAGCTTCCAAGATGGATCCACTCTACTCAGGATGCAGTAGGTTCTCTTGCAGGTGACCCTGCAGATTGACGACGTACACGTTCTCAGTTCGAAAGAGCCTCTTCCTTATTGGCTCAAGTTCCAGAAAAACCTGATCCAGACACCTTTGAAGAAGCTTCCGGTCATCCAGATTGGGATGAAGCTATGAATGAAGAATATCGTTCCTTATTGGCAAACGATACTTGGGATCTTGTTCCTCTTCCAAAAGGAAGAAAACTTGTCAGATGCAGATGGGTTTACAAAACCAAGTTTGGACCAGATGGAAAAGTGGATAGACATAAAGCTCGTCTTGTTGCTAAAGGATTTTCACAAGTTGAAGGCATTGACTATATTGAAACCTTCTCCCCTGTTGCCAAAATGAATTCTATCCGCCTTGTTCTTTCTCTTGTTGCCTCCTTTAAATGGGAAGTCCATCAGATAGATGTTAAATCCGCCTTCTTACATGGAGATTTACATGAAGAAATCTACATGGAACAACCCCCTGGCTTTATCCAAAACGACTCTAGCCTTGTTTGTCGCCTTAGGAAGTCTCTCTATGGTCTCAAACAAGCTCCTCGAGCTTGGTATGCCAAAATGGATAGATTTCTATTAGATAACGACTTTTCTAGGTGTCATTCTGACAACACTGTCTACACCAAGAAAGTGGGTAAGTCCTTCACCATCCTTGTTCTTTATGTTGATGATCTTATCCTTACTGGTAGTGATCCCAACCATATAAACCATGTGAAGTCTAGCCTCAAAAAGAAGTTTGAAATGACGGACTTAGGACACTTGCATTATTTCCTTGGTCTTCAAGTCTTGCAATCCAAGGAAGGCATTACCCTCTCTCAGTCAAAGTATGCCTGTGATATTCTACACCACTTTAAAAAGGAAGACTATAAGCTAGTGCCTTCTCCCTTTTAGTCTAGAGTCAAGCTTTCAGTCATTTGTACTACCCCTGAATTTGATGCTACCTTATATCGTTAACTTGTTGATAAAATTCTGTATCTAACCCATATTCATCTTGACCTTTCCTTTGTCATTGGTCTTGTTGCTCGGTTTATGCACCAACCTCATGAAAGTCACTAGAAATCAGATAAACTAATACTTCGATATATTCGAGGTATAGTTCAGTTCGAGATTCATTACAATGCAAGAGCATCTCCATTGTTGATTGGTTTCATTGATTTTGATTGGGCTGGTGACCCTTATGATCGAAAGTCTACTGCAGGATATGTATTCACTCTTGGTTCAGGACCTATTACTTGGTCTTGTAAGAAAAAAAGTGCCATCTCTCTTTCTTCGGTAGCGGTATCGTGGTGCCGTTGAAGCCAGCAAGGAAGCCATGTGGCTTCGTCAGATCCTGTCTGAATTTGATCTTCATCAACAACATCCAACTACACTTTGGTGTGATAATCAGAGTGCCATTCAGCTATGTAAAGATCCAGTTCAACATCAGCGTATGAAACACATTGAGCTCCACATACACTTCATCAAAAAGCCCATTCATGATCGTGTTCTTGAAGTGCAGCATTGTCCAACCAATGATCAAGTAGTCGATATCTTTACAAAGGCTCTAACAGAAGCGAAGTTTACCAAACTTCGATCCATGCTTGGAGTTCAGGAAAGTTATCATTAAGGGGGGATACGCTCTAATACCTCCTTCCTTCTCCTATTGTGTCACCTTTGTAAATCCTTCAATCCTATCCCAAGTTGTTCTTAAGGGGGGATGTTAGGATATTTCGACACATAGGAAATAGGCTCCTTTTGTGTCACCTTTGTAAATCCTTCAATACTATCCCAAGTTGTTCTTAAGGGGGGATGTTAGGATATTCCGACACATAGGAAATAGTTAAGTATAACTTGGTCTAGTGTAGAGTTAGGTAAAATGTGTTTCTTTACTATGTACATTTGTAACTTATAATCCGACGGTCATGATTTGTAGTGATCCGACGGTTCACTCTCTCATCGGTATTAACGACACTTGATCTGTGGCTTAACACCTGATTGGTCCATGATCTCTATTTAAAGAGCATGGAGGGTCATTTGTCCAATAACCGTTTATGAGAGAAACATATGTCAACTTTCTTTTTATATTAATAAATTGTCTGGAGTGGCCGCATTGGCTCGGGCCGTGTACTGTTTCCCTCTTCAAGGGTTTTAACCACGTGATATATTGGTGTACCGATTTGTGATCTGTTTGTGAGCGATGACCTTTGGTATTTGACCTAAGGAACTTACCCTGTAAATTCCTACACACAGATTCAATCTTAGAATGGGGCAAGGAGCCCACGCTCTCGAATATCAAAAACCAGAAAACTTTAGCAAATACAGCTGACTCCTCTATATGCATTGTTGAGTGAAGCAAAAAAATGGTGACAATAACTTGTCCATTAATTTGACAAAGTATATGTGCATATAAGTGCCAATAAGGATTTTCATCATATGCCTCGAAACCAATTAGCACAATACAAAGCCAAGCATAACATGTTAATTCAAGGAAATTTTTGCATGGGTTGATGCAACTCAGAAAAAACAGATAAGACATTTGATACTAAAATGACAAGCTTAAATTTCTGTTATTGTTCTAAAAGTACATTTAATCTACCTGTTTTCTTGTTTCTTTCTTTTTTTTGTCATTAGATGAATCAGCAATTGGACCGGTTTCATACTCATATGAGACAGTTGATTCCAACCATTTTCCACTATAACCTCTAGATGCTCACATATACCCCTTCCGCAAACACAGGAAAGTCTAGGTTTGAAACTGTGACCTTTACACGAGTAAATTAACAAAATACCCTGCCACCAACTAGTCTACACCCTGGGGCTCACTCAGAACTACTGTAAGAATGCACCAGATTTTTAAAATGTCCTGACTACTAGATACAAGAGCAAAACCAGCTAACTCGATAGTCTCTCAACCAAGGTTATCATACTCTCCAAGTCAGCCTAACCAACTCGACAGTCACTGTAACGGGCTGATTTGCTAAATTTAACCATCATTCAGCCCATCAGACTGTGGTTGAGTGCTTCAGACAGGCCCATGTTCAAACCCCAGCTATAGAGCCTGGGAAATTAATTAGTTGGCAGAACATTTATTAGAAAACTTGACCATGACTCATATGAATCCCGATTTATTCGGAGTTAATTGCCATGCTATGCCAAGTTATTGGCTGAGATATGCCCAAATCTGGTGCCGAAATTTCAGACTTGCCGTGACACTCCCAAGTGGCTGTCTTCCGGAGTCATTCCCAAGTCCTAATCTCATCAACTTGATCTCGGCTGCTTTATAGCATCTCATTTCGCATCGAAAGATTTAGATTCACAAGTAGATCAAGAAGAACATCACTACAAAGCCCAAAAAAAATTGTTGAAACTGCAGTTGCCCCTGGTGCTTGAACAAAACAATGGGCTCAAACCCTTGGTCGCTTCTAATAATGAATAAAACAAGTGCGTATTCAACAAAACCCATCGCCATATCTTGTATCAATAAGATATAGGGTTCAGGTGGATTGAATGAACTCGGATCGTCACTCGTGGCTTGTATATGTATCTTACTTTACTAGAAATCCTCTAAACCTGAAGGCCGAGCTTTCATAGAAATAAAGGTATAAACATGATGTTCAGCTTTCTATGAGAAATTTGAACTCACAGCAAGAGCAGCGCCATTGAGAAATACATACCTTGAGATGCCATGACTGCGGAGACGTCCAGAAAATGCCTTCGTAAACAACGTTTGCTGGCCTCCTCTGTCTCTCTGTAGCTAAGTGAGAGAGGTTGGGTTGGTTTCAGCAACGAATATATTTGTCAGATATGTGTGCTTCTTTTTCAAATAAACAATATTTATTTGGAGATAATATAAAGTTAAAGAAGCGTTCTCAAAAGAAATGTGGATTCTCTATATATGACCAAATATTCGGTTCGATGTCCACTTGGCTTATTGCCATCTTATCTCCACTCTAATGGAATTTGTGGATATGAAGCGAGTATCGTGTTGAGGAGGAGATGATATTATGAATTTTAAGAACATGATAAGTGAAAGTATGACTTATTGCTTACGGAATTTTGATGATTGGGTAGAAAGGTGGTTTATAATTTAGTATGGAATAGATGTGTAGGTTTTAAATGTAATATAGGAAAGATTGTATATAAACATTTTTAATGTCGGTTTAATTGTAATAATTATTTTTGAAGTTATATTTATGAATTTTTTATTTTTTTGTAAATTTGGTAGGACCTTGCTATTTTCTATTTATAATTGTAAGGCAGGTTACAAAAATATAAAATCAAGTCTGTGGCCTCAACCTGCCCATAGGAAACCAGGGTTGTTGGCCACCTTAAAGCATGAAAAGCAAGCCAAAATTGAAATTGTTTTATCTGTCTATAAGCCGCATGAGCTATCTATCCTATTACAGAAATATCAACATACTAATGAAATAAAAGAAGTTCATACACAACCGATAATTGCATCAAAAAGCATGATAAAAAGAAAACAACTAGTCATCAGATGAGTAAACTGGAGCTGGGTCTTTCACAGTGAACCCAGGCATAACAACTTGTTGTAGCTGCTGAAGTTGCTTCTCCATACGCCTACCTGATCGTCCAATCTGCGAATTCGATCAGTTGCCTGATACTGAGTGATCTTGATATGTTGCAACTGGTTCTGCATGTCCCCCACAAAGTTGACTGGCTGACGGATTGAATGGCTCTTGGTGTCCTCCTCTGCTGCCCCCAAGCGCTTGCATGCAAGAATCAATGCATGAACAAATGAAGGGAGAGAGGCAACCCACTTACCATAACAGAAACATTCATTCGGCAGTCTGACAGGACAGGCTGGCCACACTGCAAAATCATTAAAGGTTGATCACTCGCACACTGCCTTAAGCTGAAATGACGATGCACCATTATGAACCTTAATTGCAAGAAGGACGAACAAATGCCAGCTATCACAGTTTATGATATCCCTCCGGACAGATGTACACCCCGATCGGGGGATTTATGAACATTCAAAAAAGAGATATTGTCAATAGATAAAAATTTAAATAAAACGAAGATATGGTAAATAAATATAAATATAAATAAATGGGAGGTATGGTAAATAAATAAAACTTTTTTTGTATTCTTACTCAAGAAGTATGATAAATAAATAAAAATATAAATAGACTAGAGGTATGGTATATAATTAAACCTATTTTTATATTTACTCCATAAATCACTTTATTTTTATGAAAACTCAAAAAGAAGGTTTTATTTAGGTGAAGCCTATGGGCCAAATACCATGGGACAAATTATTATTAATACCATGGGCTAAATACTATGGGTCAAATACTGTATTTATAAAAGAGGTATGTAAATAAATGAATATAAAATAGATATAAAGAGGTTTGGTAAATACATAAAAATATATCAAATATGATTAGAAATCAACATCTAAGTATATACCAAGCCTATGGACCAAATACCATCGTAAATAAAAGAGGTATGCTAAATAAATATGAATATAAATAAACTATAGGTATGGTAAAAAAATAAAACCTCTTTTTATATTTACTCCATACTCTTCTTTATATTTAAGAACACTCAGAAAAAGAGGTTTTATTTAGGTGAAGCCTATGGGCCAAATTATTATTAATACCATGAAAAAAAAAACATTATTAACCCTAATTTTGATGATGATGATGATGATGATTAACGTCTGTTAAGACCAATGCGGCTATCGGACCTCAAGAAAGAAAAAATAATCTAAGTTTGATTCTTCAAAATATTGTTTCTATGATCAAAGAGAAGGGAAATAAGCGCTCCAATATCGCTATAGGTGGGTTGGCTTAATGATGCAGGAGCATTTGCTCCGAGAAAAACGCCTTATATTTTATCTAAGCTAGGGGGTTTCATGTTTTGAAGAAATGTAAATATTAATATTATTTTGAGTGATTAATTATATTTTAATTAATCATTTGTGAGAATTTGTAAATGTGAGAGAAATTAGTTTCTAGATTATTTAGATGGAGCCTAAGTTGGAATTGGTTTCTAAGTCTTAGGGATAGGAATCTATCTTTTAGGGATGTTGAGAGATTTAGGGGTTTGTTGAGGAATTGAAGGGATAAAGCATTAAATTAGATTACTTTTAAAATTGTATAAATAGGAGGGGGTTTTGAGAGAAAAACACATTGAGATTGTGAGAGAGAGTGTGAGATTGAGAGTAGGCTTGAACAACAAGGTTGTAAGCCTTCAGCAAATTGTAAGGGCCACGACTGTTGAATATCTGGCCACAAAGAAAGTTTGTAAGTATTTTTAATGTTAAGGTGAAAGTGATTTCAGAATTGTATGGTTCGATTTATGGAGTGGTGTATATTTTTCTGTAACTGGGTTTTAAATTGAGGAATATAATTGCTTGACTGAAATGATTATTGTGTAAGACATGTTATATAAAACTTTCCAGTCTTGTAATGTAATTATTGGGTTGTGAAATTCTGGAGTTTGAAATCTGTTGAGATTTTGTTAAATGGAAAAAAAATACACAGCAATTAATTGCCAGAATACATCGTAGGGGTCAATTGACTACAGAAATTGTGTATCAAAGAACTCAAACAAATCTTCTACAGATCTTTTGAAATTCGAACCATGGCTATATAAATGTAGCGTTGAAAATTCTTCAATTTCAGAACTGGACAAACGTTAATCAATGGCACCGACAGTTGTTTTTAAAACTCTGCTTATTCATTTGGGGTTCGATTAGAATCGATTTTAATGGTTGCAGTAGCAGTGAAGGAGTAATGATCTATGCAAAAGACGGATTGTGCAGTTAGTAAATGGTAAATCCATGAGGGCGCAAACTATTAAATCTCTGTTAAATAAGGAGAGGGCGTAAGCTGGTTAAATTTCTGTTGAATAAATCGATTTGAACCAAAGGCAAAGGTGTATGTACATTTTATGAAGTCGAACATTTTAGGCACAGAATTCTTGTTTAAACCTTGTCTAATCGATGAAACAGAGTATTAATTGCAGAGGCTCGATTTGTTTGAAAGTCAATTCAGTAGGAACGCGTGTTGAAGGCAGGAGCATTGTAGAAAATCGGTGCTTGCCGGAGTAGCCTTCGAATTCAGGTATTGGAATTTCTGCTTTCTGTAATGTTGTTGCCAGTAACTATAATGAATGGATATGGTCTCACTGTAAGAAGTATATGGAGAATGAAATTGTGACCGAACAGTGAAACAAATTGATATTTGACCAGACATATAATTAGAACCAGTGAATACTTAGAAAAAGGCGTTGACAAAGATTGGAGCAGATTGCTGGCTGGAGTCCATTTTAAATATGGATGAAACGGAAAGCGTAATCTTTAGTGCAAAAGCAAGTACGTGGTAAATTCTAGATAGCATTTGATTTTAAACAAAGCCTGAAATCGATATGACAAAGATGAATTGTGAAAACGTTGTTTGCTGGAGTTGATTGAATGTACAAAGTATTGCGGAGGTAATTTGGTTATGTTGAAAACAATTCATAAGTTTGCTGAGAGATCGATTTGGTTAATGTATGTTTGAACTGAGTTTAATGTGAAGTGAAATTGAATTCTGGATGTCTTGAATATAAAGCAGAACACTGGTATTAAAATGGTCAAGTCAGAGTCTTATTCAGATGTAGTATCACTTATCCATGGGCGCATTTGTTTGGTTGAAATTTGGTTGTGAAATGAAATCTGAAAAGGCACATGCACAAGATTTGGCTTGGGATTGAATGATGATATGAAAGCATGTAAACTGGGGTTGGAAATGCAAATTATAATAAACACGTGTGAATACATGGTGATTAAATAGCATTGGTATGGTTTAATGAAGCATTTGAATATTGGTTGATTCACAATTTGATGCTTGAGACATGGTTATTGTGAAAAGGTTTTATAACCATAAATGTGAAAGAAAACTTCCGGGAAAATGGTAAAGTGTGAATTTGCCAGAGATTGAGATTTTGATTTGGGCATTACTGAGCTTGCATGTTTATAAGCAGTGACAAAGAATGAAGATCCTGGTTATTGCAGGCTAGCCCTGCATCACGTAATAAGCCAAGAATATTAGAAGTGTGGAAGATGTTAGGGAATTGAGAGAAAATGTGAGTAAGAGTCGGGTAGTCTAAAAGGAAGTTTTTTTCATCTTCCACCTCCTTAGTATCGCAAATCTGATAGATTCTATCGTTCCAAGGAGTCTTGGGAATTAGAGTCTTGGGAATGGGAGTATTGGGAATAGACTGCCACCCAGTCTCACTCTGAAGCTCATGAGAGTTAGTTCTTATTGTGGAAATTACACCAATGGATTCAATCTGATCATGTAATGTACTAAAACAAGATATTGAATCATTCTACAATATTTGCGGAATATATATCACGATCGCTCTAGCACATGCAAGTAAGAGAAAGAAGTAAATCAATCGCACGACACAAGATTTTATTGAGGAAAGCAACTGCTCAAAACCCCTCCATTTTTATTGTATAATCAACCAAGGAATCATGAAACAATACAATGCATGTGTGCTCACAAGAACCTCATACACTCTACTAATTGTCTCACACTAATCTAGGCAAAATTAGACAAGTACATAGCCAATTTCCTGCCCACCTTCATCCCGTCTTGCTCACGCAATCCTTAGGAAAAATAATTCCTATTAAATAGGAATTCCAACCTTCCTTGACTGTGCAATCCATCATGACCATCTTGTGGCTTTATAATTGTGCTCAGGCAATTCTCTAATAATACAACTAATATTTTACTTTCCTTTCACCTTTGTCTCAACTAGGTCATCATCAGAATTGACATGCATGCACCTAATAATAGCAAATCATCAGTTACTTGGTAGATCACTACTTGTGAATTAAATATAATTTAATTCACTTAACCTTCCACTAGCTCGTCACTCGATTAGAACTTAGTTAACTATTACAGGTTGTTATGAGATAAGATTACAATTTATTGCCCAATTTATTTAATAATTAGATGTCCACATTTAGAACTAACGTGTCACTGAATTCCTCACTCATGTGTGACTATAATCCTACACTAGTATGTGGTGCATTTTCTTGATGAATTTCAACACTTATCCTAGCTATTTTCATTTTTTTCTTAGTGTTGGTCAAAACAAAGAGATAATTATGATTGTCAAGGGTGGGGTTGATCACCTCCTTATAGTATCTTGTCTTCCTTTTACCTTCGAGCTCATTATCCTCCCACAATTTTTCCTTAAACTTGGAGGTAATAGTATTTTTGACACTATCTTTACTTCCCATACTGAGCTCCTCTTTAATTCCCCAATGGTTGAGTCAATACTGGGCATCCTTATGCCACCCACGCTTGAGGCAAAGGTGGGAGTTTTGGCTACAATTAGAAGCAATTTTTGGGAGCCTTTTGGATTCCATGTTGTAAAGCTTCTTTTTATACATCAGATATCTAAACATAGTTGTACTTTCAACGAGGAAAAACCACCTTCGATCAAGAGGATAGGATAAAGATTATTTCCCTTAATCTTTACGTTGTAGGTTATAATATATATTAATATATCATGATATATATTAACTCTAGATATATATGGGAGGGAAGAACAAAGACATAGAGTGATAGAGGTGAAGAGATGGGGAGAGATTAAGATAAACTTAAGGAGAGGGGAGAGGAGAAATGAAGAGAGAGAGGGAGAGGAGTGAGAGAGGGAGAGAAGGGTAAGAGAGGGAGCGGGAGACACAAAAATGGAGGGGGGGAGAAGGAGAGAGGGAGGAAGATAATGAGAGAACCGGAGGGTGGAAATAGAGAGAGGGGGAGGTAGGAAATAAAGGGAGAGAGATGAAGGACGAGAGAGGACTTGAAAGAGAGGAGGAGAGAGGGGGGATAGGGAGATGGAGTTAGAAGGGGGCAGAGGGAGGGAAGAAGATAGACATAGAGAGTGGGAAGTGAAGAGAGAGAGGGAGTGACAAGGGAGAGATGGAGAGAGAGAGTGTGTGTTTGGGGTGAGAAAAAGAGACAAAGAAGGAGATGTGCAGAGAATAAGGGAGGGATATAATAACAAAGTTGGAGGGTGAAGCGAGAGAGAGAGAGAGAGGGAGTGGAGAGAGGGAAGGAAAGAGATATGGAGTTGGAGGGGGATAGAGAGAGAGGTAAGAAGAAAGAGAGGGAGGGAGTGATAAGAAATATGGAGAGAAAGGGAGAGAGGATAGCAGGAGCAAAGAGAGATAGAAGCGGGAGAGAGGGAGAGAAGGGGAGGATAGAGATATAGATGGAAGGTGAAGAGAGAGAAGAAAAGAGAGATGGAGGGAGGGACATGGAGATTGATAGATATGGTGTGGGTGTGTGTGTTGGGGGATTGAGACAAAGATACAAACAAGGAGAGATGGAGGGAGATATAGATATAGATGGAGGGGGGAGAGAGGGAAGAATATTTATTGCAATAGATGCACTTATTTCAGTGTAGACGGTGATTTATAATCCTATTTGATTGCTTTCACTAGATGCATTGATTTTAGTGTAGATGGTGATTTATAATCCTATTTGATTGCTTACACTAGATGCATTGATTTCAGTGTAGATGGTGATTTCTAATCATATTTGATTTTTTTCACTAGATGCATTGTTTTT
Organism: Pinus albicaulis; assembly: GCA_034641835.2. NCBI lineage: Eukaryota > Viridiplantae > Streptophyta > Pinopsida > Pinales > Pinaceae > Pinus > Pinus albicaulis. The sequence goes on along the minus strand of CM076572.1, from coordinate 1,452,661,954 downwards.
AGTGTAGATATTGATTTCTAATGATATTTGATTGCTTGCATTAGATGCATTGATTTCAATGTAGATGATTTCTAATCCTATTTGATTGCTTGCACTAAAAGCATTGATTTTAGCGTAGATGGTAATTTCTAGCCATATTTGATTGATTACACTAGCTGCATTGATTTCAATGTAGATGTTCATTTATAATTATACTTCAGATTGCTTGCACTAGATGCATTGATTTCAATGTAGATGATTTCTAATCCTATTTGATCACTTGCAATAAATGCATTTATTTCAGTGTATATGGTGATTTCTAATCCTATTTTATTGCTTGCACTAAATGCATTGATTTTATTGTAGATGATGGTTTCTAATCCTATTTGCTTACTTGAACTAGATGCATTGATTTGAGTGTAAATGTTGATTTCTAATCCTATTTGATTGTTTGCATTAGATGCATTGATTTCAACGTAGAAGTTGTTTTCTAATATTATTTGATTGCTTTCATTAGATGCATTGATTTCAGTGTAGATGTTGATTTCTTATTTGATGTAATTGGATGTACGATGGTACATTAATTTTAAAGTGATTGGATTAACAATGTGCATTGCTTTCAATGCAAGCACACAAAATTATTGACAACGTACATTGATTTTTGTGTTATAAAAATTCAACCTATTAATATTGGAAAGCAACAGAGACAAGGTATGATGTTTACTACAACAACTCGAGCTAAATATTTAAATGGTTTACGATATGAAAATATGACAAATCTAACAAGGGCGACAGTAAGAATAGTATAACAAAATAGTTTGAGATTGATCACAATGAAGACTATTTGTAATTGACAACATTCTTATTATTCACATTTTCTATCATTCAGCACTATTATTGTCACTTTGCATTCAAAATTTGCATTTCATCTTTTTTCATCATTAAAGTTATTAATAATATTTGTCATCTCAACAAACTAAGGTAACTAAGAAAATTTAAAATTAAAACGACGAGGTTAATCTTAGACATATTTAGCATATCTAAAATGACTATATTAATATTAGATATATTTACATATTGTTGATAAAAAAATTCACATCTTCAATAGATTTTCCTTGTTCGCACACGACTGAAACCAGCCTACATCCATCTTAACTCCGGATCTATCAAGCACCAAGAGGGATCAAATCTCTCAAGGTGCAAACCTTTCCTCAAGTTTTGCACTAAAAAAAGAGGTTTACACCTCGAGAGAAACCTTTCCTCAAGTTTTGCACTCGAAAAAGAGGTTTGCACCTCGAGAGATTTGATCCCTCTCAGCGCTTGATAGAACTAGAGTTAAGATGCATATAGGCTGGTTATCAATAGATTTTGCAGTGTACGGAAGTTCATATAATGAAATCCTGAGAGCATTTTACATGCAATGGAATGTGTTTGTTGTGCAGGTAAATCCCCTTTGCGGACAGAGGTGATCCCTCTAGCCCTGGAGTGGGTCTAGCAACAAGGGAACAAGCTGGACTTTCGAACTCCTAGCTTATAAATGAAAACGAGTTGGGATAGATGACCTAACTTGGTCGAACACTTTTGTTGTAGTTTGCAACAGCGATCCGCTGATCTTTGTCTTCGCAGATCGCGATCCTTCAGTGATAATGTCTGTGTACCTGCACAAGGATCAAGTGAATGGTGACAACATAAGAAAACCTACTTTCATTTATAGCTATTCGATTGGTCAAGTAGAATCAAACATTTTGCATGTGATCAAACACAAAATTGGAACCAAAAAAAAGTCTTGTATTAATGATAGAGAAAATAAGTTTACGACCTTAATGCCTTGACATTGCAGCCTCCCTCGACGGGTTCAATCAAGCATGTCTCAAGCATTCGTCGAGGATCGGACTTGGTGAGGCAATGGGCCTAAACTCTCTCTCGACAATGGATTCCTCTCTACCTTATTCTTCACACCAGCTATAGCAAGGACTGTTCAACTAGCTGAAACTATGTGAAAAGGAAGTATTTATAGGAGAGGAGGAGATGGTTTGGGATCCCTCATAAGGTGGAAGAGAGGTATTATCCCTTTGGGGAGTTGCACAATTATAGGAAACAAGAAGCTAAAGGGAAGACTTCGACGTTATTCAATCAAAAAAACCATGATGACTTCGCTCACGAAGTGGTTAGGCATGGAAACTTCGTTTCTATTTTAAAAAACTTTCCAAAAACAGCTCGGTGCGGGTGCCCAACTGAGATAGATCGCCAATGGGTGCGAGGCCCAGTGTTAACTTTTCTATGGGCACGAGGCCATAACTGCCTACCAGCACCGACCCAAAATCATATGTTTTTGAGAGCCTGCTTCAGGAATGATCAATAGAGGAAATGTTCTTGACATGCCAAGGGATGCAATGACACTTTTTGCAAGGTATGACAATACACATAAGTCATTGAAATGGTCCTCCAATGTTTGGGATGGGGATTGCAAGGACGGTGACAAAATACTGTGTAACAGATGCCCCCTAAAGCATGAAGTCTGAGAGAGAGGGAGGAGTGAAATGCTTTATGAGAACGTGCCCAAACAAAACACTGTCATTGGAAGACTTGCAAGAACAAGCACAACTGATATCTCTGATACATGAATATGTGGCATGGGCGCAGCCATCCATAATAGATTACATATCGAAATAAGATCTGAGATATGGACGTAGCCATCCAGCAAAAAGGATCAATAAATAGACTTAGGTATGGTCGCAGCCATCCAATCAGAAGAGTCATGCATATAGTCATGATAAACCAAATCGTCTCGCAACCTGGATTTTATCAGATAAAACCAAGGGTCTTGTGCTCCATCTCGACCCGAACAAGATTCAAGCATGCGAATGAATAAGTTGAAGTCGAACATGCGAGAAATTCGCATGATTACTAGCCAATGATGAAAGTTGTTAACAAGTGCAAGAGAAACCACGAATAATGACAATGGCTCTCAAGGTACAACTAATAGAAGTCGCGAAATGTGAATAGTGAGTTGGAGTCGAACACCCACAAAATCACTCGATCGAAGGCCAATGATGAGGACCCGTTGTCGAATGCGAAGAACTTGCCATTGAGGCATGCAAGCTCCAAGGTACCGGAAGGGAGTCTCTAGACCAACCTCCTAGATAATGAGCTGAAGTCGACAGGAAGTGATCTGGTCAAAAGAGGGCCATAATGTTTCCCATATCATCGACACAAGACAGGAACAAAATGATAGTGAATCAGGACCAAACAGAGGATCAGAGGTTGAAAACTGTAGAAGGAAACTTCTCTTGAACATATTGGCGACACGACTCCATAATTTGGAAGAATTTGACATCAGGGGATCTGAGGTCATGATGACGTGGAAAAGAGAAGATGAGAGGTAAAAACAGATAACCCAAACCCATGGAGGAAAAAATGACGAAATGGGATGTCCCCAACCCAACATGAATCACTAACAAGTGTCATGTTCAAGAGCGACATATTGCCGACATGACTGAGAACTCGTTCCATTTTCCCCCATCGTTGCTGGCAAGTACCCCAATTTTTTTTGGAAACAATCTTGAAGGGGATAACACATGCTTTTCATATAATTTTGTCCTTCAGACAAATCCATCCTAGTACATTTTACGAGCCCTAGGAAGGAGGAACTCGGTTACGTCATGGTGACGATTTCCGATGTCATGTAAGTTTTAACGAGCCCGACAAAGGAGGAAATCGACGTATTTTCATGTTCAGAGAGTTTGAAAAGAAGCGGAAAAGAAAACTCTAGCAAGTTCCTTTTCGCAGGTAGTCTCATAGATCCGAAAAGGTAGAAAACCATATCTGAGAACCTCTTAGTCGGATAGGCTAAGATATTCATTTTTTGTAAATAATCTATCCCAGCCCAAAAAAGGGGTAAACGTATACTGGGCAGATATCATTTCACAGCCTTTAATGAGTTCAAAACGACAAGAGTCTTGACAATCTTTTCAATTTTCGAGAGTCATAAAAGAGCTAAAAGATGACTCCACGGGGTGACTTTTTCGTGTTTTTACCAAGCCCGAAAAAAGTAATAAAATACAACGCATCGCTATCACATTGAGGACATGTTGTTGCACAAGAAACACACTTAAAACCCATTTTTAAAGATAAAATATTAAAATATTCGAAAAATATGGTCAAAAACCTAATTAGGATTTCAAAAAGTTTATAAAATGACACAATTGGTAAAAATAAATTACTTTTCACTTTTTACCTCTTGTGAGCATTTTTACCCTTTTTCACTATGATCTTGTGGAGCTGACAACAGACAATCCAGGAGACCAATCGCGAATCCAGGAGAGCTCGCATCCTTGCTTGCATTTTGAATAAATTTTCATTGTCTGCATTTCATTTTTTCACATTTATAGGGATTTTTGTTCAAATTAGAGCACGGGTTCCAGGCACGGACTCACGCCAACCTGCCTTACAATCAAACGGGGGCGTGCCAACCGCGGCCACAGATTTTTCTTGCAAATTCAACTAACTAGCCCATTTTAAACCTTTCAATAGTAAATAATTTGACTAATGATAGCCCCTGTGATTATTTTCCAGGTGTGTGAAAGCAAAATGGTGATCGAATGGAAGGAAAGGGAACACGAGGAAGAATATGAGCAAGCCTTAAGAAATTTAAGATGCATGGACATTCTAAGGGATTGCAGGCTTTTAAAATTCTTCCTGGCGCCATGTCTCCGAGCTCAACCGGAGTTATTACAGTACCTAATCAATGTATGGGACATTGATAAGGAAAGATTCGTAATTCACGATTAGGAGCTAGAGATTGAAGTTTCTAATGTATACTTCATAACTGGATTATCACGGAGGGGGGCAGTACCAATCCTGACAAGTACCCGGTCCACGATGGAAAACATGAGCATGGTCATAGATAGGGTGTGCCGAGGGGCAAGGAAAGGATCAAAGAGCGTGAAAGTTGATATTCAAACCATTCCTGATTTTGCACTGAAAGTAGCGTTGCACACCATCATGCGAGCTTTCGGATCTCAATATCCGCATGAAGCCACAAAAACACAGTTGTTACTTGTCGTAGATTGTATGGCCCCAACTCTTTACAACTGGGCAGAGGCTGTAAGAATCAATATGAAACGCCAATTAACAAAATGCAAGAAAAGCAAGCTGAAACAATTCAGCTATGGGTCCATCTTGGTATCATTCATCCTGGAACGGTTACCAATATTTCAACATCAGGAAGTGATAGTTCCTACACCACTAGCCCGAGAGCCATGGATGATCCGTTGGGCAGCTTTGATGCCTAGATCAGGAGGCGGTCAATAGATGTCGTGGAGACTGGAATTATTTGATTGGCTTTGTCGACAACTTATTTTCGTGGAGGACTGACCCTATTCTGGCACCGACTTCAAGGGTGATGCGGATCTCCCACTCCCAACAGGAGAGGATTGGGATGAAGCATTGGGTAAAACTCATTTTTTATTTTGATGAGTATTATGATTTTTTTTATTATATATGTTTTGATGTTAATCCATGTATTTGCAGATGTCAGCCTAGAAAGACCTACAGGAATGTCTCCAATAGCACGGAGGGTTCCTTGTGATTTTGAAGTGGCCCCTCATGGTGAGGGAAGTGAGGAGGAGGAAATCGTATGCAATCTGGAGGGACTCACCAATAGAATCCCAGATTATGCGAGATTTGACGATGTTCCACGTACATACCAGAGGCACACTGTGGGGGTGTCTAACCGTGTTCACCGCTTATTGAGGCGGCTCATGCGTGCAATGACATGCTACCATGAGAATCACGCTGACTAGACGCCTAGGCTTTTATTTCTGCATATTTTTTGAGAGATACGATGTCTCGGGATGTAACCAAAACATACATATTTTTTGAACTTATGATGCACGTGGATGCAAACACTCGATATGCTAAATTTTCGGGCCATGTATCCTCTATATGCTTCATGGCTATTGAATCTGCTGGGATTCGCATAACTCCCAACTCACTTCTGTGTGAGGCATGCCATCCCTACAACATAGTTAATTCTTTGCAACGAAAGAGCGTTTGAATGCTTGGGATTATAGGCATGTGCCTCAATATCTTAAAAGGAGGACCACGTGATTTACCCTTGTTTTTATTTATTTATCATACCTATCATGCCCACATTTTGAACATATCTCTTTGTATGCATATTCTCCTCTGCATAGAATACAATCATTTGTACATGCATGATATTATATGTACTCAACACCCAACATTTTCAACAATTTATTTGCCTCTTCGCAGCTACCGGGCAAGACATTATCACTCAGAAGAACCTTATCTTTGAATAACCTATAGTTGGTGATCATGGACAATATTAAATGTACATTAATGCCAATATAATTATTAACGTTCATAGAATTGACCATTTGTAATGTTCATTGTGTGATTATATTTCTTAAAATATAAGGGAGGACTTTATGGTTATAACTTACCTCAAAATTTTCGAGAAACATGCATTCGAAAAGCCAAACTTTGCTTTCAAGTTGTACAATAACATCGTTGTCCCCAACTGGGTAGACTTTGACTGTATGCCAGGTCCAAAGAGAGGGGTGGCGGAAGCAAATTTAAGGCTTTCGAAAAAGGTGTCAGCGATATGAGCATCATCCCCTAGATGATCATCATTTTGGAATGCATCTAACAACATTGTCTCCATGGTAGTTGTATCCCTTAAGTAATCATCCATAACAACCTCTATTTGATTGCCTCCATTGCCAGCTTGTGAAGAACTACTATTGTTGTAGTCATTCCTAATTGGTGAATCCGGACGTAGTGGGAATTGAATAGGTGGTTGATTCAACCATTCTTGGTATCTTTCCTCTCTGATTTTTTCTCTTAATTCATCCTTCTCTCGATTTGACATTGTAGTGGGGTGCGACGGAAGATGCTAGGTAGGTCGCTCATCATCACTAAAATCCTAATAATTTCAAAAAAAATATTTGAACATGATTAGTACAAAATCTATGATATCAATTAGTAAGCACGTTGACAATGCATGGTTAATTAGTTTGACGTTGAAATAATTACATTAATATACCAAACAATTATAATTACCATCATTGTCCCAAGATTGTGGCTAGAAGATGCAATATTGTTACAATTGGCAGGGTGAAGCAGCTATCCATTTTCATCTACCAAATGAGCCTTGCGGTATGCTGCTCCTGATAAGAGCTTCCGACGTTTTGGAGTTGTTTGAATATTTTGTGCATCTGAACTTGATTATGAATCTGCATGAACTTGAAAATTTGTATACATTAATTATAAATTTTATTAAGCTGATTGACATGGATAAAAAACATAAATTCAGTTAGATAAAAGAAGAAGAAGAAGAAGTAACTATTACGTCTCAAGATGGATGGGGAGAACTCCGCGATCGACTTTGAGAACTATTATGGGACAAAATGGATTTTGAAGAATTGTCTTGTGATATTTTCTCCCTACATTTGAGAAAAATCAACAAAAAATTTTGGTGTACACACCTAAAAGTAATTTCGATGCCTTAAAAATGGACTTATTGTTATCAGTGCTAATGTACAGTTAACAACACCGGTGCGTTATTGTTACTGCGCACCGGTGCGATGTTATTAATTGATGCACCGGAGCCGAATAACTGCAAAAAAATTCAAGGAGAGATTTGCACGAGACATACCTGGAGGAGAAAAAGAGCACGAGAGCACTGTGGAGCAGCGAAATACTTTTGAACAAAATTATTCAGACAATCAGAGTTTCAAACCTCTGGTGATTCAAACCGTGTAGCATAGAATTTCAAACCAGGTGATGATTATTTATTTATTTATTTATTATTATTATTATTATTTTATTTTTTTAATTTAATTTTTTTCCCTGCTGTATTTTTTACGCAATAAGTAAACAAATTAAATTTACTATTCATTTTCAGAAAAAAAAATAAAAATAAATAAATAAATAAATGAATGAATAAATAAAAAATAAAATAAAATAAATCCATTTTACAGTAAACCCTTGACTGTTTTTGTTTATGCCCTTGCTTATTCCTGTTTCTTGTGATTTCAGAAACAGGGCTTTTCATTTTAGATTTTTCGGATCCTAAACCATGTCGGCCCTTGCGTAAATTTAAAAAAAAAAAAAAAATGAATATTTTTATTCGGTGCACCCTGTGTAAACTAGCACACCAGTGCGTTGTTTTAACACAAGGCACTACGCACGTACTGTTTGATAACAAAATTTAAAAACAAATTATTTTTATCTGTGCACCATATGTAAAATAGGGCACTAGTGCGCTATTTCATTATAGCGCACCACGCATGTACTGTTTGACAAAAAAAAAATTAGGTAGCTATGTAAGCCTCCTATGTACTTTAGCAAAGTGTCTTGGCTCTGCAAATCCACCCCTAATAAGAGAGATCTTCTCCTAAATTCTTGGGTGTATTCTTACACATTTTGTCCCTTTAACTGTCTAAAGTTCTGCCAGTTCATGATGGCTTTCTGCATATGAGCTAACGGATAAAACTGTTGCTTAATAGCAGCAATAAAATCTAACCATGATAGAATAATACTACCATTTTTATTGATTTCCTCCTTTGTCTTGGCTTCCCACCAAACAAGTGTTGCATCTTCCATTCTCAAAGAAGCTAATTGAATTTTTGTATCATCATCTTGAAGGTTATGTATTATTAAATAAAACTCCAATTGCTGAATCCAATTATCTAGCTTGTCTGCATTTACTTCACCATTAAGCATTGTCAATACGAAATTAACATCGAGATTTACCAGTGCTCTTAGACTTGTGTGGCTGATGTACCGAAGAAGAAGTAGAAGATGATAATGAGGGTGAAGATGGTGGCTCTCCATTGCCTCTATTTCCCTTCTTTGACTTGTCTTCACCATGTTAACCTCCTAAAGATCCTTGTCCTTCCTTTTGAAGTTTAGATCCTTCCCCTTCCAGTCTCTCATTCCTTTCTTGATAAATAATTCTAACCATCTCAATCATGTCAAGAAATGCTTTCTTGAACACTCTTATTTCTTCCCTAGGGTCAACTTCTTCATGAATTTCTCCTTCCTCATGAGGCATGCTTAATGGAGCTTCTGCTTCTTTAGGAGGTGAACTAGGTGGTGGAGATTGTGGCAATATTTCTCTCATTTGCTTTGGCTCCTTTTGAGACCCTCCTGCTTCCACCAGTTTACCTTCTCCCATTTTGAGCTTGAGCCTTGTAAGCATCTAAAACTTGCAAATAGTTAAACGATTCTTTGCGCTAAACAACACCAGAGAAAAACTCTAGCTTTGATACCATCTGATCTGAAATGACTATATTAGTTTTGTTGTGCTAAGTGTCTTTCAGTTTTAAAAACACGTGCATAATTGGTTCATTAGTTTGCATAAGGATTAAGGAGTTTTTCCATGATTTGTAGATGATCTTTAGTGAATTAGAAGCACAAAACAAGCATAAATAACACTAAACAGAAGTGTAAAATAGAGAAATAAGTCACCACATGAAATTTACATAGCAGGCATGATGAAGCAGTTCACCCCTCCTGGGCTACATCTATTGGTCCAACTCCCAATGGCTTGTCCATATTTCATTATGTTCAAAATTTTGCTACTACATGTAGTTACAATGCTCTAATGGTTGTTTTCTCTCCACCAATGGCTTCATAATGCTCCAATTAGTCAAAAATGACTCTTCATTCACTCAGAATGGTCGAAAATTGAGCCTCCTACACTTTTGCCCAATATCTCCTAGAAAAGCTCCAGTAAAAGTGGAGAACTTCAGTTACCTGGAGCTAAATCTGATCTGGCCGCCAAATTTGGTGTGCCCCTAACTTCTCTGCCGAATAAAACGTGTATTAAATGTGACGGTTGGACGGTGGCCACATGCGCATCCCCAAACCGTTATAAAGCCTAGCGGTTAGTGTAACTCCCGTTAGACTGTGGTTTAAAAGGTTTGAACCATGGGTATAGGCTGTCAGTTAGCATTGACTGCGCGGTTTGGGCTTCCATGAATGGTTTCCATGTGACATATACCTGGGGACCGCGGCAAGGTGGGACAGCCGGCGGTTCCCAACCCCCACACTTTATTGCAATACACATTAAATACAACCCGCATCCATAAGAGGTTAAGAAACATTGTGTAGCGCGGATGGTAAACTGTATGCATGCCCAGAGGGAGGTCAGGGGGTCAAGCCCTGCGGCCTCTCACAAAATTTTACAATGCAGTTTTAGGGCCACGTGGCGGCCTCACGACTAGCCACGTGGCACCCTCTAATTGGCTCATCCAAACCGTACCTCAATAAAAATAGTGACACTTGTCAATCAATGATTGGTCCGGTGGAAGGAATATTTCGAGGAATATTCCCTTTTTTGTTGACTGTGCATCCCAGTCGAACCTGGTAAAACTGTCGTAATTTTACATGTTTATCATTTCGATCAAAACACAATATCTTCCTCATACGACATCGGTTTTTTGAACCGTTCACAGCGCCAGAATCAGGAAGACGATATCCACACAACCATCCTGGTTTCAACCCAATCCTGTAACTTTGAATTTTGAGCAAAATTTATGAACTCCTGATCATTCCTCCTCATTGGGAAGCTTTTGGACCCTGTTAGTGTCAGTATTTGCATACTTCCACCAGGGATCAAAACACATTTTGCATGTGCATCTTAGGTGTCCCACTCTAAAGAATTTTCAATCATTCCATTAGGTCATGATATAAAATTGTTCCACTGGTGGTTGTCCTTGTCAAGTGTCCCATTTTCCTTCACAAGTATATGCCTGCTAACCCTCTTCCATGTCTTCATCATGCTGGAAACAATTATGCTCCCATTCCACTTTTAGTCAAAGTTACTCATTGAGTCAATTTCTTTCATTTCTCATTAGGTCACTAGGGTTTCATTAGGTCAAATCATTGCATTATCTCATTTTCAATAAAGGGCAGCAGAAGGCGTGAGAGTGATCCCAATAATGTCTCTTTACCATGTAAAGATGATCTCCAAAATGGTTTCCAAAGTTGTATTTTGATTTCAAGTGTGAGTTTCATTCCAAGATGTAATTTTATTTTTATCCATGTAATTTTATGTCAGTTCAAATGTAATAAGTACTCAGTATCCCAAGGCTACCAACTCAAAGTTCCACATGCTGACACATCAAGTGTCAAATACAAAAAGTGTCTACTTCAGCAATTGATCAAATGTCATGTTAAGATATTCTGACACATAGGAAACAGTTAATAATAACTTAGTATAGTGTAGATTTAGGTAAAGTGTGTTTCTTTACCATGTACATTTGTAACTTATAATCCGACGGTCACGATTTGTAGTGATCTAACAGTTATCTCTCACCTCGGTATTAATGACACTTGATCTGTGGCTTAACACTCCATTGGTCCATGATCTCTATTTAAAGAGCATGGAGGTTCATTTGTCCGGTAATCGTTTATGAAAGAAACATATGTAACTTTTCTTTTTATATTAATAAATTTCCTGAAGTGGCCGCATTGGCTCAGGTCGTGCACTGTTTCCCTCTTTGAGGGTTTTAACCATGTGATTATACTGGTGTACTGATTTGTGATCTGTTTGTGAGCGGTGACCTTTGGTTCTTGATCTAAGGAACTTACCCTGTAAATTCCTACATGCAAAAGGGAGTTTTCTTTTTCCAAGGGTGCCTAAGTCATCATTTTCCACAAGCACTAAACCCTAATTTCCTCTCCCACTGAGCTAGGGTTTGCTATGGAATCAAAGACATATGAGTAGAGGAGGCATAAGGTATTTCATATCAGTAAGTATGAGGTCATTCCAAACTCATAAACATCATGTCTCCATCATTTTCGAGGAAATCATTCCAAGATTCAAGCCATTTGCCACTCATAGGGCTAGTTTCGCTTTAAACTATGTTTCCAACCAAACAAAGATGAATTTGACAAAAGTGAGAGAGGTTTTTGTCTATCATAGGTCCAAGAAGAAAAACCTCCTTCATTTTTTACACAGGTGTCATGGTTTTATATAAATATCAAACATACAGGTGCTACAGGAGGTTTGTTGCATTTCTAGAGTGACCTTGGAAAAATCAAGTTTTCTCATAGATGGAGTGTCTAAATGACTTGCTTGATGAGCCAAATGATAAATATATAGAGATATTTTTCCAATGAGCTATCATGAGCTCAATTTGGAGTTTATGAAGGCCTCGAAAAGTTTCCTGCACTAGCACTATGCATTTTTACACGCTCATCTAGCACTTTTTGACCAATCTTGGGAAAATCAACTTTTGACAAGGCAAATCAACTCCAATCAGAAAACCAAAGGTATATTTAAAAAGTAGACAAGATAATATTTCCAGGGAGCTATCATGGGCCCAATCTGGACACCAGGAAGGCCTCCAAATGTGGTTTTCAAAAAGGTGTTGCAGGGACGTTGCGCGTTTGAGAGGGGTCACTGCGTGTTTGCTCTGGACGCTGCACGTTTGCTTAGAAATTAAAAAAAAAAACCTTCTCACAGCTTGCCACTCCATAATTTCATGCCAAATATCTACAAAAGGGTTCTTCAAAGCTCCATTTATCAATAAGTAGCCCAGCCATCATCTCATTGATGTATTGTTCTGCTTCATAGTCATTCAAACTTATTTCTAAGGCAAGAAACCCTAATTCTTATTTAAACCTAATCCCTAAAATGTTATACACTTCCCCTCACATTCCTATAAACATTTTCCCATTTCCCTATAACTCCATTCCCTATAACAATATCATACCTAATAGCTCTAAGACCCAGGGTTTTCACTGACCTAGGCTCCCTTCACATTCTCATTCCCTTCATGTCCCAACACTTCCTTTCACTTCACATTCCTCCATTTCATTCCATCACCGTAGGGTTTTTGACATCAACTATGGGTGAAAATTAGAACATAAGTCATAGAGAGGAGGATGAAGACAAAACCAAAAATGCAGTAATCAAAGGTAAAGAGGCTAATATTAATGAGCTCCAAGCTAGTCTTGAGAGGGCCAAGTATGTGATTCACTTCCTTGAGCAATAAAATTAGCATCTGAAGACCAAGAAGGCCATCAATGAGGTAACATGCATCAAAAGAACAAAGTGAGGCAGAGAAGGCTAAAGCCTTTCTTGAGGAAACATTAGAAAGGTTTGGTGAACTTGATGATGAAGAGGATCAGCCTCTAAGACAAAGACCAAGGACTAGAGGGCTGAAAAGAGCTCTAGCCCTTGGGAGACAAAGGGAAGCTAAGCTAACAGACCAGCTCACACCAAATGAACTTCTTGCGCTAGAAATCAGCAAGGATAGGGAACCATGGTGTGATAGAGCCATTCTACATTTGGAGAGCTTACTTAAGAAGGCCAACAAGGACAATGACTTGTTGAGGGCAAGAGTCAAACTTCATGCACGAAAAGAGAGAATTTCATTAGCCAAGCTCAAAAGAGCTAATGATAAAATTAAAAGTTTGACCAAGCATGGAGAGAAATAAAGGTTGGATATACTTGCTGAGGTGTCACTCCATGCCTCAAGCACTCAATGAGCAAGTACCCTCATAATTTTGGCACATTTTTGCACTTATGTTCATTTTAGTAATTTTTTGCAATTTTCAACACAAAATTTTTGCCAAAGGCACAACGACCTAGATGCTGCGCTATTTTTTGGGACCTCTAAATGATAAATGGCCACCACCACCAGGTTCATAATGATGAGGACATCAATCCTATCAAGTTTCAAAAGATTTGCAGGAGAATTGGTCCCTCAAACATGCAAAAAACCACCTAAAAATCATGTTTATGCCTCCTTTTTGACCTAGTCACTGCGCGTTTACCAATCTTGGGAGATTGGATTTTTGACAAAGAAAATCAAAACCATTTTGAAAAATGAAGATAGATATAGAAACTAGACTCAGAGAGATTTCCAATGAGCTATCATGAGATCAATTTGGACACTAGGAAGGCACTCAAAAATAGCTTTCAAAACAAGCTATTTTTCCTGCTTGGACACTACACGTTTGCCAGAAAATTGCAAATTTTTACAATCTTCAGCAAATCTTCTCCAGTTTGACTTTTCACTTTGGGAAATGTAATTTTACTGATGTAAATGTTCAATATGAATGTAAAAGTCATGGTTTTAATTTTATCTAAGGTAGATACATTAGGTAAGTCATCAGTTGAGGTCAAATGAATCGGTTTCCTCTCTTTTAGAGGCAATTTGTTGGGTCTTCCTAGTCTTCAGATTCTTGTTCAGCATTTGGTGGAAACTAATCCTCATCTCATGGATTCGACTCCCTGAGGCTAGGGAGAGTGGTTTTGAGGTCTATTCATGTATTTTCTTAGTCATTTGTAAGGGTTGGACTCAGTTGGATGCTTGGCTTTTGAAGAGACACACTTTGTATCAGTTTCTGAGCAGGAATATTAATCAAATTTGTAGCTATTTTTATGGGATCCATGTGGTATGGTGTTTAGTTCCAGTTTCTCCTTTTGTGCTCAGTTGTTAGAATGTTTTGTTTATTTCATTCATCATTCATATCTATTGAGTGAATGTTTTCAAGTTTGATGATGTTGTGTAACCAACTCAAAAAGAGAAGAAAAGAGATATAAACGCCTTAGAAATGAGCCACTTCGAGGGGGCAACCTCCAATACATTACATAAATGAACAATTCTTGGATGATACAATTCACAAAACCTCCTTTCTATATATAGGAGTCCATGGGGCCATAATGCAATCCTAGTGGGCCACAATGTAATCCTAGCCGACCTAACAATAATAATTTAAGGGCACAATAATAACAAAATGGGGGTTACAAGGGTACAATAATAACAATAAGGGGGTTTACACTAACAATAATAAGGGACTATACTAGTGATATAGGGACCTAACATGCCCCTCTCCTTCAAAAAAGTGTTGTCCTCAATGCTTGAGTAGCTCCGGGTGCTTCTGTATAAAATTCTCATCCTCCCATGTAGAATCTCCAGTGGGTAAGTTCTTCCACTTGATGAGATACTCTGAAATTGATCGATTCCGTAGTTGTCGAGTTCTTTTTTCCATGACTGCTTCAGGTTCCAATATGATTTTCCCTTCCCCATCAAGTTCCGGCAATACTGTTTGAACTGGAATATTTTCACCTATAACCTTCTTTAAGCATGAAACATGGAAAACTGGATGTACTCGCGAAGAAGCAGGAAGCTCCAATTTGTATGCCATAGTACCAATTTTTTGCAACACCTTGTAAGGACCATAGTACTTTGGCGATAATTTATTATCCTTCTTTGCTTGCTTGAGGGACATTTGTTTGTATGGTTGTAGCCGTAAAAATACACAATCTCCTACATCAAAACTTCTCTCGCTACGATGTTGATCTGCCTGTTGTTTCACTCGATTTTGTGCCAAATTCAGGTTATCCTTTAAGAGTTGGAGAACTTCTTGCTGATGCTCGATGTGATCTTCCACTGCTTGAACCTTTGAATTTTCCCTCAAAGATGATGTGATGGATGGTGGATGATATCCATAAAGTGCCATAAATGGGGTCATTTTTGCTGCAGTATGGAAGGAAGTGTTATACCACCATTCAACGAGAGGTAACCACTTGACCCATTGTGTTTGTTTATCAGATACAAAACAACGAAGATATCCTTCCAAACATTTATTTACTATCTCAGTTTGACCATCAGATTGAGGATGATAATAGAAATGGCACAAAGCAATGCTTCCACCTCTTCATTCTTTCTTGAGAGTGCATCTGCAACAACATTAAGCTTTCCTTTTTTGTAGATTATTTCAAAGTCATAACCCAACATCTTTGTGACCCATTTTTGCTGCTCTTCCGAAGATAGTCTTTGTTCCAAAAAGTGTTTAAGACTATCATGATCAGTTTTTACCTTGAAGTGTCTTCCCATTAGGTAAGTTCGCCATTTCTTTAGTGCATGCGGTATTGCTAACATTTCCTTCTCATAAATAGGTTTCTGTAAATACTTTCCTTTGATTGGACGACTTTCAAAAGCAATGGGTCTTCCTTCCTGCATTAAAACTGCACCAATTCCATTTCCTGAGGCATCACATTCCACAATAAAGGTTTTTGTGAAGTCTGGCGTAACTAAGACCGGTGCTAGGCACATTTCCTCTTTAAGATGTTCAAAGGCCTTAGTTGCTTCAGGAGTCCATGAAAATGCATCTTTCTTCAATAATGTTGTTAGAGGTGCTGCTATTCTCCCATATTTCTTAACAAACTTGCGATAATACCCTGTTAACCCGAAAAATCCTCGCAACTGCTTTATGGTCGTGGGGACTTTCCATTCCTTAATGGCTTTAATTTTGTTAGGGTCTACTTTAACACCCTCGCGAGATATAATATGACCCAGATATTCCACCTCTTGTACTCCAAAGAAACATTTGGATGTTTTTGCATATAATTGTTTCTCCTGCAATAGTTTGAGCACCCTGTCAACATGTTGAACATGATCCTTCCAAGACCTGCTATAGATTAGTATATCATCAAAAAATGCTAGCACAAATTTTCTAAGGAAGGGTTTGAAAATGGAATTCATCAACCCTTGAAATGTAGAAGGTGCATTGGTAAGGCCAAAAGGCATGACCAAAAATTCATAATGACCCTCATGAGTTCGAAATCTTGTTTTTGGAATATCTTCAGTCTTCATTCTAATTTGATGATATCCTGAACGAAGATCCAACTTGGTAAAATAAATTGCTCCATGTAATTCATCCAATAATTCATCAATCACAGGAATGGGAATTTTATCTTTAATGGTGAGCTTATTGAGCTCCCTATAATCCGGACACATTCGCCATGATCCATCCTTCTTGTGTACCAATACTACAGGAGCAGAGAAAGAACTTTGACTGGGTTGAATTATACCCGCCTTTAACATTTCTGCAATCATACGTTCAATTTCGCTCTTTTGGAAGTAAGGATATCTATAAGGCCTGATGTTTGGAGGAACACTTCCCGGAATCAAATGAATAGCATGATCATGATCACGAATAGGTGGGAGTCCTTTGGGAGTTTCAAACACCTTGGAATGATTGTCCAAGACTTATTGGAGATCTGCAGAAATAGATGATTTTGATGTTGGAACTTCTAGTGAGCATAATTGTGCAATTACGCCTCGTTGTTATTTCTTTAGAAGCTTTGTCATGACATTAGAGCTTATTATCCTTCCCCGCTTCCCTTCAATACCCCGTAATTCGACTTCCTTTCCTTCTGAAAAAAATTTCAAGAAAAGTTCTTGAAAATTAAAAGCTACCGTCCCCAAAGATTGTAACCATTGTACTCCTAGTACAACATCGGCACCTCCCATAGGAATGGAAAGCATTGGAATATTCAATACATATTCCCCCATGGTTAGCTTGATATTATGGCATTTTCGAGAGCAATTTATAGTTCCTCCATTTGCAACCATCACTTGACATTCTGGTGCTGGGTATAGGAAACAATTTAATTCCTTGGCTACCTTACAATGAATAAAATTATGGGTGCTACCTGAATCAATCAACACTATTACCTTTTTCTTCTTGATTTTTCCTTCTATCTTGAGAGTTTGAGGAGTGGTAATTCCTGCCAGTGCATTACACGATATGGTGGGATTCATTTCTTCCTCTTCTAGGGCTGGTTCCTGGTGTATATCCTCTTCTTGTTCATTTTCTTCTTCCTCTTCACAATCTATGTAAAATAATTTCTTCTCAGCACACTTATGACCTTTAGTGTATTTTCTATCACAACTGTAGCAAATCCCTTTTGCTCTTTTTTCTTCCAATTGTTGTGGTGTCAACCTTGTAGGCTGTGGGAATCTAGGTGTAGCAACACT